>JAOTQY010000039.1:8746079-8758706 GCA_026413445.1 Dolichallabes microphthalmus
GTGGGCACTGGCTGGAATCGAACCCAGGCCTTCCGCATGGCAGGCGAAACACCTTACCACTGAGCCACCAGTGCCCACTTCCACTTTGTCTTCTTTTCCTCAAAAGATCTATCCCCCAAAGTAGAAGGAAGTCTACTTATGAAATTAATATGAAATGTGTGAGAAAATGTGTATGAATCAAAATGATCAGCTTGTTCCTCATGAGCAAGGCTAGGGCAATGATGACAAGGAAAAACTCCTTGAAATGGCAATAGGAAGAACCCTTGAGGGGAACCAGACACAACAGGTAACCCAACATACTCAGGTAGACTGTAGGTAATTCCAGTCCTGAACTATTGAGAGACTTAGTCCCTCAGAGAACAGCTGTCTGCATCAGCCCAGGCCAGGGCCATCTTCATGGTATCTTCACTGTCCCCAGTCACCATATACATCCCAAGAAGACCACACAGGCTTCCATGCAACGAGATCGCCAACCAGAAGCAGAACATCAGGAAGAGTAAAACGAGGCAGAGACGAGGCATCTAGATCACTTGTTCAGGAGTGGCTCACTACGGCAATTTGGGAACACCAATCAGCCTAATCTGCATGTTTTTGGACTGTGGAAGGAATCCGGAGCACCCGAAGAAATCCCACCAAGCATGGGGAGAACATGCACTCAGACCCGCGGCAGAAATCAAACCCAAACTCTGGCCACAGTGTCATCTATTTAGTTAGGTGTTGAACTAAATTAGAGCTTGATAAACCATTAAGATGTCTCAGGTTACATACATCTTGTGCTTGTTCACCCCCATCTTTCACTACATCCTAATCCCCAGTACCATGGAAGTAGTGTTTGTGGTCAGTAGGATTTCAGACATACTCGCTATGCTGACCCTGGGGACACATTCCTATTATTCCTGTCTGACAACTGATTAAAAGTGTAGACCATTTAAATATTTAATATAATTCTTATCAACAGAACAGAAACTGCTTTAAAGCCATTCTAAAATATCAGTTTAGCATGGGTGGTGTCTGTAATGAAAAAAAGTAATAAGAAATTAAGGATTTAATTACCACAAAAAGTTTTCTTGCTTGGGATCAATTGATATCATTATCATCTACAATTAAATACAATTAAGTACAATGCGAGAGTCATCTCTCATTTCTTCATATTTTCCGTTCCAAAGCTCCAGACTTTCTTATATTTTAAATGTAGTTTGAATGAATAGTTCTCCTGGCTTCCTGAAACTTTTTTTTTTCTCTCTCTCATTTTTTTTGCAGGTTTTTGTCTCTCATTTTCAGTCCAGTTTCTGTACCCAAGCAGTTTCAAAGGAATGAACATCTAACTTAAGGCATGAACCAGTGAGAAACAGGTGCAGATAATGACAGATGATCAGGCCGGTGATTAGTTTACTGGTAATGCTGAATGCCAAGTGCTTGGAACAGAAACAACATAAACAACCAATTTTTAAAAATTGTATCTTTAAGCACTTTGCAGCCTGTCACAGTAAAACATTTGTTCTTATTTCTTTAATTTAATCTGAAAAATTTCATTTAATTTAATATTAAGAAATGAAGGATGGCTTAAGAGTTTTGTACATTACTGTTTAAGGCATTAAAATGATCAATTTAATTACAGCCTGCTGAATCAGTAGCCTGCTGAAATGTCTGCTAATGTGCTTTTTTCTTCTATCGGTCTCTGGGGGCAAGATAAAATAACCGATGGAAACCAACAATTACACATTTAAAAAGACCTCCACTTATCTCATTATACTGTCGATTTTTATAAAGCTGCCATTTAAATAGGAGTGTTAGCATCTATATAGACATAAATTAAAAAGGTGAATAGATCAAGCACGTTTTTCAATCACTTTTCAAAACAAAGTTACACCCATGATTTCAAATCTCACATGATTTAATAGTGTATGTATGGAAGCTATAAAATTAAACCTGTTAGGATTTGCTCCGCTGAGATCATTGTTAATTATGTCTTTAATTAATCAGAAGAGTTCCAATAGCATTAATATGTGTGAGCTTATTTTTCACATGCAGGCATAAAGCAATGTGACATTTATTTCTGATTTAATTTCTCCCACATTAAACATTATAAAATGAGCACTGGTACTGTATGACACAGAAAGCCTTCTTCAACTCTGAAGTCCTGAAGGCTGTATTCTTGAACAGGAAGTCAAGGAACAGATAAAAAGTCATTAGCAGGAACAATAAAGGCATGCATTAAAAACAGAAGTGAAAGTTATTTGTGAGTGAAACTCGAGGAAGAGCATTGTTCTTGACTCATCATTTGCACCAGTGCTCTGAGTCTGGCCTTCCAGCAGCGCTCAGGGAAACCGTGAGGAAAAAAGGGAACATGTGTTGCTGTCCATCTAATTTTTAATCCCTGCATTTTTTGCCTCATTTCTTTCCCACGTACCGAGTGTTAATTGCTAAAAATTGGGAGGGGATCAAACCCCGTAACTAATCACCCCCAGCTCGCCTGTGTCCTGAAAAGGAACAGATTTTCTTAAGTCTGCTCACACAGACATTGCCATTGCTCTCTTATTGAGCCATGACCCCAGACCCTCTTCTAATATGTAGCATGACGATTCCAGTGACTCAAGTATAAATAATCTTAACTTCAACTGTCCTGGAGCATAGAAATTACAAAGGTACTTTTGTACGTCCAGACCTTTTCAGTTTTGTTTTAATCAGACCAGTCCAGTCCAGTCAGGGCTACACATGTGGAACCTGCTACACACAGCTGTGAGAAAAGTGCAAAAGAGGATCACAGGGATTACCTGGTAACTGGTGTACTGAGCACTAAACCCACCATAAAAAGGCTGCAATTAAAGAGAAAATTCTACTTAAATCATGTGACATTAAAAAGATATTTTAAATAAACTTCTGTTACTCCCATATACTCTTATTGAAAATCTATTTCTTGGCACCTTCTCAGTATTAACTGCAAGTAATTGTTCTTGTTGGTTGGGCTAACAGTTTGAAGCTGATGGTTATGCATACTGCATCACACAGTATGAACAGGTTGACAGAAAATATATTCATTAATTGATTTGTTTGTTTATTTTTGCAGGTTTGAGATTTCTTTTTTATTAATCAAACCTAATACAGATGTTTTAAAGCATGAGTTTTGTAAAAAAAAAAAAAAATTATCTCCTATAGTTTTGTCACAATGGGTAGATCAGCCTGTACTGATCATGATTTTTGCTTTAATTGTGATTAAGTAGTAGAATCAGAGCAAATCAGAGCAGTTTTATCACATACAAAACCTTTTTTATTTCAAATGATTGTTGAAGATGATGAGAAATTTTAAAGCAATACAAAAACTTAAGTTTATAGCATAACCATAAGCTATCTTCCTGTTTCAGTTCTATTTTGGTAAATAAAGACAGATTGTTATCGTAGTACAGGATAGTGCCATTTAACATCCATTCATGCATCAACTGACAGTGCGTCCATCAGTCCTCACCTAAGATTATAAGATTCTAACATTACAGTAAAAGCAGCTACAACCAGACAAAGCAAATAGTGTTGTAGCTACAAAATAACTCCAACACAGTGCGTATACTACAGTATCCAACATAATGTCCATTCACAGAACATATCGCAAACATTAAGCAACCCCTACCTGTGATTCATTATTTCTGGAATGACTGCAATGGCAGGAACAAATGATAAACATCTTTTTTCTTGGCTTCAACATTCTCCATACATTTACTAAACACCTTTAAACAGTCACACTATCCAGTTTTGAACAAGAAGTATCTGCGCTTCACTCATCACTTGACAGAAGAAAGCAATGTGATTGGCTCCTCTCTACTCTTTTCTGCTTTTGCTTAAAATCAAGATGTAACGCTTCTAAAACATCACATAGAGGTTTTCAAATTAATCATTTTGTTATACACAACATTGTGCATCAGAGAATACTACTTTGACAAAAAGAGTTTAAAGAAGGCATGTATCACGTTCTGCTGCCAAAGTCTTCTAGTACAGAGTTGTGCATTTAATAGAAGCATTTTATTTCTTAACCTGTCAAAATGTTTAAACAGCTGTTCAGGCATCACAATGATATTTATAATGGGAACGCAAGTTTGAACCAAAAAGAAGTGGATGTTTTTAAATTATAATACAGGATGATCACTTGTTTTGCTTTGGCAAACCATTAATTTAATAGAACTAAATTACAGTGTGAAGAGGTAATCATGCTGTTAAAATAATTGTAAAAACACTTGTTAGTGAGTCTTTTCATCAATTATTTTAATTGCACTTAATATAAGATTGATTACCAAATAGATGAGCAGACAGGGAATGTTAATGAAAACACTTCAACTATGTTGGAATTGGTTGTGATATTGATTTACTCAATTTTCACTTAACTACGCCGCTTTTACTGGCCTTAAAACTTTATTTCCTACTGTAATCAGGCAGGGAGAAAACCAAGCACCACTATTTCGGTGTGTGTGTATGTGTGTGTGTGTGTGTGTGTGTGTGTGTGTGTGTGTGTGTGTGTGTGTGTGTGTGTGTGTGTGTGTGTGTGTGCTTTTTTTAAATTTTCATTCCAACACAATGGAGAACTGGAGGAATTCCCCTTGTCTATGACTGAGCAGGGGGCTCATCTACACTCAATAGGGCCTTTGTTGCCCCCCTGGCGCTCCAGCCCATCCCCGTCAGCCACTGTTTGGCAGAGAGAGGGGCCATCCCGCTAAGGCCATCTCCACGATTCTGCAGTCTTGCTGGCTTTCATATGGTAAAGGCTGCTAATGACTTTACCAACCTCCTCCTCTCCAGTGCCCTCATTTAGTAACCCCTCAGCAACCACTGCTACCCTAGTAACCGTTTCTACCCTACTAAAGCTGCCCTAGGGTGTGCTTTTGACTTCCAATCAGATGAGATGCAAACTTGGGGACCTTGCACATTCACACAGTGTGAACACAACAGGAATGGGCAAAATAAAGGAACTTTTTTTTTACACAACCCAAACAACATAAACTCATAATATTTTATTATTATATTTATTATTATAACACAAAGCTTACAGCCAAACTGAACTCCACAAGTTATGTACTATATTTTAGCACATTTATACTTTACAAGCACCTCTTGTTTTACCTTCATGATCTCAATTTGAAACACACAAACACACATACACACATAAACTCTGCAAAGCCTTAGCCATCGTTGCCAACAGTCACACATACTGATTAACTCTCTAAATTAAGATTGTCTTTTATTCCGAAACTTATTTGCATTTGAATCTGTTTTGTCGCCGCTTCCAAGGGTGCCCATGAACTGCTCAGCAGTGCTCGTCAGTGTATGGGACACGGCTGGCCTGAGCCCCAACAACCACGGACAGGCCTTTCCATCCATGAATATGGATGAGCTGCACTCTGGGCTGCTTTCTCACAGTCAGGGAAAGTAAACTAGAGAGAGAATGGCAGAGATTGAATAGCTTCATGTGGAAATGGAGATCTTTTCAGTAGTTGCCTGCTCCAGAAAAAGGCTCACCCACACTGCAAGTTGACAAGATTTAGGGATTAGGCCTGCTCAAAACATTGTCTTGGCAGCATTTAAGAGCCAATGTACATGCCCATACATCTGGTACTGTATGGGTCATGCTGCTGAGTAGTTTATCTTATGCTTAAATAATTACTCATACAATATGTGACAAATGTAAAAGCTAGTCGCAATCATGAAGAAGGAGATGATAATTAATACTGCTGAGTAATATAACCTACATGAAAAAAAGTTTTAAACTTTTTTATTTCATACTCAATCCAAATTTTACTTTTACAATCATATACAATTCAACAAGTTGATAAAGATGTAATATTTTCCTGAACTATATTATAGTCAGAATGTTTTAAATTTAAATCATAACAACTTTCTAAGAAGACCTTGGCGTACATGGTAAGAGGAGCATGGAGCCTGGGAAAGCAATTTTGATAACTCGCTGACAGCAAGCTGTAATTGAACACAGAATAATCTGCAATGAAGGAATGTGGCAAGAACAGGAACTTCAAGGAGACATGCATGGTAGAGACAGGTTTTTTTTTTTTTTTTTAATTGAGATGCAACCATTATTGACTTTGGCCTGATAAATTTTTTTGTGGTGGATAGAGAGAGACCAGGAATGAAAGAGAGAAGGAGTGAGAGGGGGTAATTTCAGCCGTATGTTATGTGATTTACAGTATGAAGATTAGAAAGGGTGTGGGCCTGCATCAGATTGAGCGTACACTCAGAAGTTACTCATTTAGTTCTCAGGGCCAATTATTTTTTCCATAGACTTTTATTCAGACTTAGTCATACTTCCCCTGACTCATGTGCTTTTCAGAGCCCATCTTTCTGCAGCAGTTAGTGTTAGACCCACGCCCACATACACACACACACACACACACACACACACACACACACACACACACACACACACACACACACACACACACACACACAAACCAGACATTCATTATTTTACACTTGTATGTAAACCCTCCCACACATTCCTTCATAAATCAGCTGATGAAAGTTACAAAATATGTTCAATGTTTTACTCGCATTATTTCCAACCAGCATACAATCTACTGTACTGGCTACTTGTATTTTACTACTGTAAAGATTTATCCATCTTTATGGGCACAGGAACATCTTTAGGGAATGTCAGTCTTGTGTTGAGTCAATGGGTCATTATAGAAATGCTGTGAGACACAAGCTTGTCTTTTTTCTCTAGGATTCACCCAAAAGTAAACGAATGGACTTCTGACGGTGTGTCCTAAATCAAAATATAAACTATGAATCTACTTTTCCTACTTGGTTTTGTCCCTCTGTTCCTGGTTGCCATGCCATTGCAGTTGTGTATCCCTTGTTGCTTTGGAGGATCTGACCTAGGATGCTCCAGCAGAATGGCAGCAACCCAGCACCCATACTGAACACCACAACCCTTTTGTCCATTTGTTGGTTGGTCTGTTGTGCAGCTCTGGAAACATGGGGTTATGTAGTGGGCGCTGAGTAAAGTGGTATGGTTTAATCAAGACCCAGAACCCCTGTCCTACACAGATCAGCTCTCCCTTACTCCTACACCCTAATGACTGACTGTGGCAGGCTGACCTGGTTCTGGCTCGGGACTGGTGGACCACAACGAGACTCGCTAACCACGTTCCCATGGCCCAGCAAACACAGCCCCATCATTATGCTTTAATATCCTATAATATAGCCCCTCTGTGCCCCCTCAAAGGGGCTGAGGCAGGGGGATTCTGTCCTTGCCACAAATAACAGAGGACACCTAATATTCCCCTCGCTAAATGTGCACCCAAACCAACGCATAGCTGCCTAACTGCTCACATCCATTCCAGCCCAGCCCGCTAAATATGGACTAGCGAGAAATGTCATCAACAAGCAGTTTGGGTTAGCCATGCTGGATTTCACAGTAACAAGGGCGAAATGATTACAGTTTAGGTTTACGGCTCTCTCTGTGGACCTATAAAACTTTGGAGAACAGGATGGGTGTTATGTCATACTTTTAAGGCTTTGTGAATGTAGCGGCCTGCTCTGTTGCTGCTAAGATAATTTGTGTGTGTGTGTGTGTGTGTGTGTGTGTGTGGTTTTTTTTTAGAAATAAGAAATAGTGTGTGTGTGTGTGTGTGTGTGTGCAAAATGCAGTAGACAACATCTGTATGTCAAACAGTCAATGAACATCTTAATAATGGTGAACAGGTGGCAGGCCTGCATTGCTTTTATGGCTCTCTGGACAAGCACTTGGTGGATGGATATGAGCATGTTGGTCATGACTGATCACTATTCTATGAATAAGGCCTCAGATTCCTCAGAGCCGCCACTTTATGTCCTGATATCTCAACTCTATATTTTATGCGTGTTCCCATGCATGAACAAATGTATGGGTCCATGATTATCTCAGTTATTGGTTTTCTCATGAAAGCATTGTGTGAGCATATGTGAATGCGAGTGAGGGGCTGTGGGTGGGTGGATTTGTGTGGCAGCAAAAGCAAAGATATCTTGAATATATCAGGTGTCATGGAGTGAAGAGCTCTATTCACAGAGACTGAAGCTGATAAGAGTCCATCTCATGAATTTGGCTTCTGTTCAGACAGAGAGACAGAAAGGCAGAAAGAGTGAGCCGTCTCTCTCTCTCTCTCTCTCTTATTCTTGTCTCTGTTGTGTGTGAGAAAGCAGTGGGCGATCAGAACTGGGCGGAGGGCTTCAGCTTCAGTCTCAAGGCCAACACATTTTAATTAGCCAGATTAGCTGAAAAGAAAAAATAAGCAAGTGAGAGTGAAAGAAAAATAAAGAGAGGTACAAAGGGAAAGTATGAAAGGAACAGAACTTTTTTAACTTTAAACCAGCAGCTGATTTGTGTTTCAGTGAAGGTTGCTTTTAGTACATCCTTTTTTATCACTTATATAGCATATGAAAAAATAAACGTTATTCACGAAGCAGTCTGTATAAAAGTCATCATCTGTAATGTTAACTTTGCATTCCTGTGTACACATTAAGTCACAGTAAGCCTATTAATGATAAACAAGTGATTCAAGCAAGATAATTCAATTATTAAATCGAGTCAGAGCAAGTTATGGGTTTGGGGTAAAAATCTTTTCTAACTCAATGAATGAGAGAACATTAGCATAGAAAATAGGCTCATACTCTTAAATAATCTTTGGCTTTCTGGAGACAGTGGATTAGGAAAAGCACTAACGCCTAAGAGCAAGACCTCAGCTTATCCACACTAGCCTCTGACCCTGTGCTCCACCAGCAGATGAGATGTGTGCATGTACAAAGCTAGTCAGGTGCATGTGTGTCGGCATGTGAATGAACATACTTATTGTGTATTAGAACAATGACCCTGTTAAACTTAAGCAGTAAAGTGGAAAGTAAAAATATGGTTCATTAGTGGCAGTTCCCTGAAGAGAAACAAATTTCTGCATAGAACCTATAGTTCAAAAATTTGCTTTATTAAATGACAACTAATTTCATTTGAAACCAGCTTGTAATTGAGGAGAAAAGCTAATGAAACAAGACTTAACTTCTATAATGTACTATCTAACCAGATCACATTAGGCATAACAGTGTGTCATGGGATACCAAATAAAGTACATTAGTAACTATTATAGAAGAAGTTAATAGGACAATAGGCCAGTACTTAAAATCCATGAAAAATGGGCTTCAAGATTCAAAGAATAGATGACTGTTAAACAGGCAGAACAGAAGATACAGAAATCTTTAGAGTATTCAGGCAGTCTCAGATTTACCTTTACATTTGTTATGGCATCATAATGTACCAGGCTTGAAAAAATTGCTCAATTTGTCAGACTGCTCCCATATACAGTACTGTACATATTGCGCTTTGCTTAATCGGGTTTATGTACACAGTTTTGTTTTAGTGTTTGGATTAGAGATGTGTGTGATGTGATTTCTATTTATGTCTTTTTATATTATTTTATTATTTATGTGAAGCACTTTGGGGCATTCATTGTTGTTTAGGTGCTATACAAATAAAGTTGAGTTGAGTTGAGTCCTTCCTTGATCACCATTTTGCATCCTAATGGCTGTCTTTTAACCTGTCTCATTATAAGAATAAGATCGCCGATTTTTGGAGCATCACATTTTTAAAATCTCAACAGTCTGCCATAGCTGCTCTGTCTGTGCTGCTGTCCAGATGTCCATTGGCTAACAACAGTATAAGCTCACTCCATTCCCCTACGGGAAGCGGTCCTGCTATGCTGTGGACAAGAGAAAAGTTTGGACAAAGCTGCATTTCAATATGACTTCAACATTATTTCACCATTGCTCAGACTTTGCAACATGTCAGAAGTTGAAATAATTTGTAACATCTCATAGAATGTTCAAGACATTTTTCTTTATTGTAAGGTTTCATTCAAAGTCACCTGTCAGACTTAGTCTAATGCGCTTTCTAGATTATATTTTTAGGTAAACAAATCTTGTCATTGCTGCGTGAGAGCTGACCTCATAACAATTTGTCACAGTTCCAAAGTACTTCTGTCTTCACAATGGCCAAAGGCAGGCAATGAAAGAGGGCTAAGAAATCTATGGGCTAGAGAGCAGAGGGATCAGATACACCCTCAGCCTGCTTTAGGAATTGGCACAGTTTCCAGGGACCAGAAATCCTCTCTCACCCTTGTTGCCTCTAACCTTTAACCTCTGACCTTGTGCCTATCTTTCCCTTTGACCCTAAGATGTCAACCAGTATGGCCACATTGTTCTCTCACTCGCTTTCTCCACACTCATTCATTGCTAGAAGATAAACTGGCTGCTCTGTTCAGTCTAAATGGCAAGCAGCAGTTCGCAGTAACAGCAGGGTTGAGGGCTGCATCCACATGAAAAAGAAAGGGATATTGTCTACATGGAATACTCAAGATTCCAAAAACGAATATACTCTTACATCATGTTCATGTTATACCCAATTTAAACTTGACAAATTAAAGACTCTTTATATTCTATGTACTCCTTGGTGGTCAAATGCAGCTATTATTCTCTGGTGTTTTGAGTATTGAGCATTGTATGAATATCTGTTTGATGACAGCACTTGACAGCACTCCCAGATGGTGGAGATGCGCCTTCTGAGACTAACAACAGACAAAACATGACATTTTAGGCTGTTTTGAGGGCATATTTGCAACAGTGTAGACTGTACCATAATACAGGCTCAAACACTAGTCGCCTTGATATCTGACCAGTGCTGAATACGATCACATGAAGTGTGTAGGTTTTAATTAACCGTAAGCTTATATCGTCTCAGTCTGGTAATGATATAAGGGTTAGTACGGCCTAAAGCAGTACCATGCAGCTGACAGAGGCCTAGCAAACAGCTGTTTTCTGCATTCTCTCAGTGGATCATGGCATGCAGAGTGTATGTCAAGGCATGGGAGGGCACACTGTGGAATGGGGACAGGGCACAGCTAGCTTAAGCAGGGTATTAGTATAAGTCTAATCACTTCACCAATGAGCAGCAACGTCCACTATATTTAGACATGCTTGATTTCGGGAAGCGAATCACATGCTATTATTTACCCCTACACCCCTGTATGTGTATTTCCAGAGTCATGGGGAGGACAGGATTTGAGATGGAGTATCATGTTGTGCATGTCTAGACAGCAACAACTGCTGCCAACAATGTTGACTATACCGTTGATTTACCAAACCGTAGCAAAGTTGCAGAGTAAATGGAAAATCTTAAAATGTAAGCATTTATTGTAAAATTTTATATTTGAAATGTTCGCAGAAAGTGTTAAGTAAGTACAATAACGTTGAAAGAAATTGTTCTTTTGCAAACCGTTTTGTTGATGCAATTTAACTTTAAAGCTGCCACTAACACTTTAATTCAGACTTACAGTCATTGACTGTAATCACAGAATACTGTGCCCAGGATAGGAGTTTATGAATAAATCACTTGAAATACATAGCAGACATGCTATGCATCAAAAATATTCCATGTCAAGCTGAAAGAATCAGTTCTGGCCCCTATCCTCTTCGGTCCTAAGCAATGACTATGTAAAATGTCGTACTTGTTAATATTAAAGAATCAATCAATTTATGAGGCATAAATAGCTTAGAAGACAGGATCTGTTTACACACACTCAGAAACATTCTCACAGAGAGTCTCCACTAATTCTCCATGTCACCCCATTCTTGTGGCGCCAAATACTGACCCTCTCACTCATTAAGCCACAGGTCATTGTGAGGGTCAGGGGTTAGAGTTCAGGGCAGCACCAAAGACTGGACAATGAGCCAGAAGCCACCTGGTTTAAATCAGGGTCTCCTTTTGCCAATCGTCCGTGACAGAGACCATTACTAGGGCCAAATAAACAGGCCAAGAACAGCGAAGGTTTGTGAGTAGCTCAGGAGACATACACAACCCCTTTGGAGCCACAATTCACTCTACCTTGTGAGTGGGGGTAATTAATGTAGGACTGGGTGACAAGGCTGGGGGGGGGCAGGGACCAGTGGAAGGGATCAGGGGAAAGGTTCTAG
Source organism: Dolichallabes microphthalmus (assembly GCA_026413445.1). Taxonomy (NCBI): domain Eukaryota; kingdom Metazoa; phylum Chordata; class Actinopteri; order Siluriformes; family Clariidae; genus Dolichallabes; species Dolichallabes microphthalmus. Next base: position 8,758,071 of record JAOTQY010000039.1, read on the forward strand.
TTGTATAGGGTGGGCTTTGTTTCTGCACTCGTATTTCAGACTGCTTGTTTGTTGGTTCAGACTGCTCTTATGGTGTTGATCTGCAGCAGGGGTTTTCTGTGGAAAATCTCTTTTATAAATCCTATTTGACAGGGTAGCGGCGTGGTGCTTTGGAGAAAGATGCAGCCCAAGCCACACATCCGGTAAGCATGAAGAAAATGTTTTGTCAATGGAAAGTTGAGTTTTGATCAAGACGCCATTCTTCCTATGTTTGGGTATTGGCCTAGGTGAGTGTTTATATGCATGTAGAATGGTAAAGGCATAAATACTGGCATAAATATGACACAGAGACATTTTCCGGTCAGTCTAAAAGGCCTATAACCCTATAACTGAACCACCCTGTTATTACAGTGACAGTCAGGTCCTGTTAAACCCCAATCACCCATGATAATAACAGTTTTAATAACCCCAGTACAAAGTCATATTTCACCCATGTTTTGATGATTATTCTTCATGAGAGTTGTGACCATGGAAAAAGGGAGACAGAGCTGTTAGTATGCATTTGAGGCACAGAATTTCTTTTTTTTTTTTAGGTATTTGTGCCTCCATTTTCATCTAGTCTGGTTTTGGCTTTCTTATGGGACAAGTCAACCAATA
>JAOTQY010000039.1:8835753-8846604 GCA_026413445.1 Dolichallabes microphthalmus
AGAAATAAAAATCAGGAACCATCATGGAGTTAGAAAGTGTTCTAAAACTTTTGAACGGTAGTATTATATATATATATATATACACACACACATACATACACACACACACACATATACACACATACATATACACACACATACATGTATTAAAACTAAACTTCTGGTGGAAAAAAAACCCTGTGAAGATATCCAGACCACAGGGGCTTTCCAGAGTGTAAATTCAGCCACTGAAAGCGTGCGTGCATGTGTGCGCAAGGGGAGGTGACCCTGCGCCTACTGCCCACATACCTCCACCTCCCTGGTACCAATCCGTCCTGCCTCTTCACATTTCCTTAGCTGAAATTTCACACTACTGTCCTGTCTACTGTCTGAAGCCCTTAATCAGTAAATAGGCACTACAAATTCATTGGGGACTTCTAACAGACACATTCTTATCACCACCTACTACACAGCTGGTGTTATTCCAGGGCAACAGCATTAGCCCTGAAGAAACTATGCAGGACATACTAGGGGTTCCTAACCCTGGTCCTCGAGTACAATCTTTTCCCCAGCTCCAACACATTAAGTTATTTGTGCCTTGGGAGCAGGGAAAACACAAAAATGTGCAGCACAAGGGGGTACTTCAGGATCATGTCTGGGAACCTCTTTTATAAACTGTGAGGTGGAAATCCATTTCAACAGACAAGGGTCCCTTCTTACACTGGTGGTTACCAATCTGGAACCATTTTAAATAGTTCAAAACATCTAAAGACCAGAGGCATAATGGTGCTGGTCTGGAACCCAGAACCAGTAATGCTGGGCTTGGAGAGAGAGAGAGCATCATCTTGTTAACATGACAACCATGTCAAGCAACTCAAATGCTGAGTTAAACATGCATTTAAACAAGATGCCAACAATTATGAAAAAAGGAAAAGGAAACAAGGGGCATCTGCAACAAGAACGTCATCTGAACCAGTATGAGGGGTGTTAGATTAAAACCGGGACTTTGAATTACAATGAGCCTCTTAGCATCATTTGAATGAAACATTTAAAGACGGCTGTATATCCATGTATGACCATCCTGGCTGAGGTGGCTGGAAGCCCACTGCAGTTGTTCCCATGAGCATTCGGGCACAGAAACCTCTGAGCCTTGAAAATTGATCGATAACCCGTCACTAACTTGCAAAAAAGATGCATCAGTCCATGAGAACTATACACACACAATCATTCATGAACACCATTGCACATTACAGGAACTCGGCTACACATCCCCTGTATAGTCCTGACCTTCCTCTATGCCATTTTCACTTTAAATGAGGCCCTAGAAGGCCAGTATTTCAGATGTGAAGCAGACAGATTACTCATGGCTCTGGTGCACCATGAAAACTTTTTACCTTGATGGTATCCAAGCACTAGTGAAATGCTGAGATAAGTGCATTAATATAGCAGGGGATTATATCAAGAAATAAAGGTATTTTTTTAACACTCATAATAGTCAAATGTCTTGTGTTGGGATTGGATTAAAGAATATGACCTTGGATGGTAATAGGCACGTTTAAGGAATTTCAAATCCTCTATAGTTATTACTTAGAAAACTCACACTGATTAGAATGTTGTCTGATTACATAACATCTCATCTTGAAAAGCCAAAAGGAAGCATAGGCTGATCTTACAGTTTCTTCCCCAAAAGAACAATATTGGCACATCACAGACAGACACATTCTTGGGGTTCACTTCACTTCCTCAGCAGAATCCTTTTACAATGATAAGAAGAATCTTAATACTGAAACGGATATTATCTTCCACCATTTACATTTAGACATTTGGCAGATGCTCTTATCCAGAGCGATTTACATTTTTATCTCATTATACATCTGAGAAGTTGAGGGTTAAGGGCCTTGCTCAAGGGCCCAACCGTGGCAACTTGGTGGTTGTGGGGTTTGAACCTGGGATCTTCTGAACCATAAACCTCATACTTTTCCAGAAACTCAGTCATTCAGGCTAACTTTAGTTTCTGGACACACAGTAAGCTTTTCAATTCATGCTCCACAATGGGTCATTTTTGTGGAAGAACTATTGCTGTTGGCTGCTGTGCTGAACATCTCTGACTGGTTACATGCAACCTTCACTGACTGACCAACTTCCTTAACTTTTTTTAAAAGCACCAGTGAATAGAGCTATACAACTGAAAATATGCCACAAACAGCACAGCGGAAGTGGCAAGCCCAATCGTTGTGACACTGTATTTGGTTCTTGTGGCTTGCTGCTGGTAAAAATATCTTCAATGTATGAAAGTATGCTTCATGCGCATTTGACTGTGCCACTTGCTATGCAGTGTTTGGGTGTGCGTGCGCGCGCTGCCCAAGTGTCCAACTGCAGTTCTTTACATCGTATGTCAGACTGCATCTCTCAGCTTATTTCTGGAGGACATTAGTATGACACTTTTAAAGATTTGGTTTTGTGGATTAAAGATTTTAAAGCCTTTCAAGCTAAACTTGGATGCATACTGCCACAGACGGGCACACAATCATTCGGTTCATCCAGGCACTAAATTGAGATGATTTATTCAAGAGTTAGCTCCGACTAAGTGAACTGATTGGACAAGAGGAATTGAGAGAGACAATAATCGACAATAAAACGACTGGGATATTTAACTGTATGCATCACTCTGCATCACAGATGTTCTAACAATCGTTAATTACAATAACTATAGCTCATCAGCGTGGGTGAAAGTAAGTTGGGAGTGATGAGCAATGAGGAGAGACTTTAGTCTCGTGTTAGTCTTGTGTCTTTCGGCTGTTCTCTTTTAGGGGTCGCCACAGCGAATTATCTGCCTCCATCTCTCCTACTCTCTTCATCCTTTTCTCTCACACCAACTAACTTCATGTCCTCTCTCACTATTCTTCTACCAATATATTAATCTCTCCTCTTAACAGGTCCAAACTACCTCAATCTGGCCTTTTTGGCTTTCTCTTGAAAATGTCCAACATTGGTTGTCCCTCTGATGGACCTATTCCTATCCATCCAACTCTGCCGCCTGTCTTTTCTTCAGTGCCACTGTCTCTAAGTCATAGAGCATCACTGCTCTCGCGACTGTCTTGTACACCATTCCCTTAATTCTCGTCGACACTCATCACACAACCTGCCTGCACACTCCGTTGCTCTGGACTGTTGACACGAAATACTGTATGTAAAGTCCTGCACCTTCTTTACCTTTGACTGTTTCATTACAATTTGCTTCTGAACCGTAGTTCTGTTCCCGACTAACATGAACTACGAAGCTAACTAGCTTCCAACACAAGGCTGATTCCCAAATCCCTCTCTAACCCCTGATCAAGTGCACTACATGGTATGTGGAATGAATGTTTGAACACCCAAGCGCACTAGCTATCCATTTAATGCTATCTTAACCCTGGAGCCCGGAAGTTAATGCAGCTGATATTCTAAAGAGGAATAAAAGTAAAATTTATAAGTTTCTCAGGACGTTTCACCACCTCCATGGTTTATTCTCCTCATCTATTGTATACATAGTACAGAATTTAAGACTAATTGTTAATTACACTTTCTGTCGGTTGGCTGCTCCGCAGGTCATAGTTGGTTAAAGACATGTGTTGGTAGAGCGAAATAACTGGTTAAATAAACAAATCATATTTTGTTAATACTTGTTTGGAAAAATGTTTTAACCACTTCACATTCAGCACAACCTCAAATGTAATATTCAACTGAACAGAATTAGCACCTTAACCAACCTTAACAATGGTTAACATGTTGCCACTGAAATCTTTTCAAAAAGGAAAAAGATGTAAGAAAAAAAAAAGGAAAAAAAATCAAGGAAATGATGACTGAAACAAGCACAACTGAACAACCAATGTCGTCAGCCTTTCCCCACGTCTAGTCCTTCTGGTTAAATTACTTGTTAAAATACTGTATACTTCAAAAGCAAGAAAGTAATTGAAGAAAAACTATTTCAGGTACGTAATCTTGTTGTGACCTTGACCATTTCTGGATGAATTCCAAAATCTAATCAGTTCCTGTGCTGATTACAAATGATAACTGTAAACCTCTGCTGAGGATGGTTCACATAGATAGAGATCACCATCTTTACGTTAACAATTGCCGTGAATGGTAGTGTGCAGTCAATATCCGCAATTGAACACAACAGAGATGAAGTTAAAACATTAATGACTTCAGAATTGACCTTGATGCTTATACTTTATTACCGACTCAACATTAAGGTATTCAGTGATAGAAAAGTAAAAATTTATAACTGTACTCTTAAATGTTCCTGATATGAGGATGTTTTTTTTTTTTGAGTCCTTTCAAGGTTTCTTCCTTATGTTGTCTCAGGGAGTTTTCGCTTCTTACAGTCACTTCTGTCTTGCTCATCAGGGATAAAATTCTAATTTAAGAGTCAGTTTTGCGTCAGCGACCATGTCGTAATACTTTTACATCCAAAAAAGATTGGACGAGTCATTCCTTAGATATTGTGCCAACAAGATTCTGAGACAAACAGAGAACCAAAAGGAACAAAGTACTTTTATGAACACATAGTCCAAACCTTTAAGATTCCATCTAGCAACAGTTCTGGGAGAGGGGGAACAACTTATGTGAAGCAGGTGAACTATGTATGAACAGAAAAAGCTTAGAAGAACTGAAATAATAATAAAAAAAAAAAAAACTTGTGCCCCTCACATGACCTTATCTGATAAGATTTTTTTTTTGAAAGCATACTTGAGCTGCAAAGCACAAAAGACCTAAACCATTTCAAAGACACGTATGTGAGCTTCAGACTTGGAAAACTATTTAGCAGTAGTGAAAATACCAAAAATGTTTTTTTGAACATTCTTTACTATACACAACGAAGCTTAATAAGAGTCAGTTTTCCCAACTTTGCAAATGAGCTAAACATTTATCAACTGACACGCAAACAAAATATTAAAGTGAAAAAGTGTGATGGATTTTCCAAAAAATGGTTCCTTTTCATAGGATTATGTAGAAAAGTAAAAAAAGTTAAGCTGAATTAAATGGTTCTTCAGTCCGACCATGCTTAATATTTACATTTATGAACTAGCAGTGCTGCTGGAATAATCTCAACACTCATTTGTCTTCGCTGTACTGTAGCTTAAAAAGAAGGTGAGCTGCTTGTGTAACTTGACTGTATGCAGACACAGTTCAAGCGGGACCATCATATTTTGTAGCAGTGACTGTCCCAAAAACACTCAATTTGTTAGCTACCTTGGAAAATCTAAATAATCCAAATCCTCTTTTTTTTTTTTTAAACTTGCATCATAAATTGCCAAAGCACCATGCTTGTTTTATTTGCACAGATCTTGGAAACTGATTATCGTCTTGAAGTGAGCAGGAAAAAAGTTGCTGCTCTGACCCTTTTTTTTTTTTAAGGAAACACAGCAATTCTGAAGTCACACAGTGACTTTTTATTCCAAATGCCTTGTAGTCACTTCCAGCAGATGTAGATGTTTTTAAAGTGTGTAAAGGACAACCTGGTTGACTTTATCTTTATGATCACAAACACAAAAAGCAGAAACCGAACATGACCTAGTAAAGGATCAGTGGTCAGACATCTGTCTTTCTGAATGACACACAGCAACAGTTAATGCAGAACGCGGAGTAACGTCAATTCACGTTTTAGTCAACACGGCCGTCACTCTTGTCAGGATTATTATTGGCATTTTTCTGACCTTTCTGATGCAATATGACGTTACATATATTATTAACTGAATGGAGAGATCGAAGATAGGGTTGGAAGTAAAAGCATATGGGTGGATATGGGATTGAGATGGTGTTTTTCAGTCACTGAGGGACGCAACAACCATTTAACACAAGCCTTTTGAAAGCCTGACAATACTTCGTATACAAATAAAAGTAAAAACAATTGCTTCTATCGATAAATGGCAGCAGGGAAGAGGAGAATGGAAAATGTGAGGACTGGGAAATGAGCCACAGCAGTAACATATTTAGAGAAATATTGATGGATGGGTGGTCAAATAAAAAATAAATAAAAGAAGTAGTAGAGTAAGAGCTGAGCAGTTTTTTTTTACTTTGAGAAAGCTCTTGTTTTCGCTGTGCTATTTTAACCTTAAAAAGTAGCCTTAGCAGGAAACACTAACCATCCTCACCACTGTACTCAAAGAGAGTTGCATGGCTGAATGACAAAAACATACAGAAAGCCCAAATTCTGTGGAAAACGAAGTGAAAGAAAGCAAATCCATATGGACGGAAAGCGGAAGGTCGTCTGAATAAGCTAATGAAGCAGCTTTCTGCATTAGAGGGATGTGAAACTGCAACAGGCTTCCAGACATGTGGCCCCTCACCTGCTGAGTTCAAATTCCTCTAGATTCAGACACCACCAATGTACACACACACACACACACTTCATTTAGACAACACAGCTTGACAACAGTCGCCCTTAACAAGCACAAATCATGTCACGTGACATGCACACACAAATGCCTGTTGTTGCTGAACAGTCGTAATCTCACACACAGGCACTTAACCTGTTAGAAACATACTCTCATTCATGCTAATGTGTGTAGCAAAACAACAAGGCAAACACACACCATTCACTAATGACTCGCAGTCTCTAGCTCCTTTTTCAGGCCTCATATGCTTCCTATCAGCACTAATTTGTCTCATTAAAACTCTTTGGAGAGGAAATGACAGTTTGGAAGGGTGTAATTTTAGAAACACAGCCGGCCGAGGCGAGGCATCTCCTGGGGACTCGTGCTCCGTCTCAAGCGGCCATTACGGCTCAAGCAACCATCTGGCTCTTGTTTGGCCTGGCGGTCCGGTTTCCCAGTCTTATGAGTTTGGAGTCTGCTAACCTTCAAACCAGTTCCACACAGGGCCCAAACACCAAATGGAACCTGCACGGGTCCAAACTGATTTTGAGAGCGCCTAGGGAGAAAGTTAGAACATGTCCTGTTTAGAACAGGGCCAGGTGTTTCTAAAGCATGAACAATGTGTTTCAAATGAAGTCTCCTATGAAACGATCTCAAAAAAACCTCTGATTACACACTGAAGCTGGCCCTTTTTTCCATGCTGCTTCCTTCAGGATTGAGTGGACCGCTGTGTAGGTAATTTTAATATAGAATGCCAAGCTCTAGCCAAGAAGTTGGGTAGAAGAACAGACAGGTGAGAAAAAACAGTCAATACAGTTACATGATGTGTTAGTTTGACTAAAACTGGACTTTTAAAATAAATATAAATGTCAGTTCAACAGAAATCATTCTAAATTGAACTTGAAGTTGGACTAGCATGCCAAGATAATGTGGCTGGAAGCTGAGCTGAGAACTCCTGCGCGTATAACTGAATTGGACACAGAAATTGGCATGGGGGCTCTGCGCATGCTCCACAGTTCTTGCCCCAAGCTATGACATGGAACAAAATGTGTTAAGAAGTCACTAACAATATAGCAATGTCATCTGGCATTGAATAATAAACATAATAAACCATAAACACAAGGGATAGTGTGCATCATATTTGTACATAATGTAAATCATAAAGCATGTACAAAATGTACAGAGTATATGAAGGCTGGACATAGTATGACGGCTGGACATGGTGCCAGTTTGCCAATAGCTACTGTACCTTGTTTTGGTCTGTGATGTATTCGTGGTTGACATATTCCAATACTAATACGATATTAGGGGCAGTGGTGGTGCAAATGGTTAGGCTCTGGGTTACTGATCTGGGTTTTAAGCCCCAGCACTGCCAAAGATGCCACTGTGGAGCCCTTGATGTACAATATGCTTAACAAGTCCCCAGTACTGAAGAGATGAATACCATTTTTTCAAATTATACTTTCAGGTCCGAGACATCATTCAAAACTCTTACATACTCCATACCTTCAACTGATTTGAAATTTGGTGACTGTGAAGAATGCAATGAAATAAATATACCATTTTCATTTCTTTCAGATTGGGTTCTTAAAACTTCCAGCTACCCTATTGCACAAGGCTGTGTGTCAAAACAATGGATTAAAAAAAACGTACAGCATCTTAATCAGACAGCAGAATATCCACACTTTTCCCAGGTCAATAATTGGGCAATTTTAATCTTAAAGTATAAGATGATTTTTTTTTTTTTACACACTTTCCTGGATACAAGCTTCAGGACCTTGAAAACATTTGAGCAATGATCATCTGGAAAACGATGAGTCTTTCAGAGCATAATATAATCCCTGGACAGAAAAAAGCTCACAGAATGCAGTCTTTAAAAGTTATTTCAGAGGATTTTTTTTGTTTAGTGATGAGTAAATGAGAATCTCACATGTTTGACAGACTACAGGAAAAGGTCAATGGTGGGTCATCTGCCAAGTCTATCAAACTGCTTCTTTCTGTGAAAGTAGTTGGTTCTTGGCCATTTTTATTGATGAAACATACTGTACCAGACTCTGCTTTTGTCTACTTTATGTCTATGCGAATGGGTACTTTTGAATTCCACAGTACATCAGACCTGCACAAGGACCTTCCCTGTTGGCTGCAAATGATTCCTTATCCGTTCCTAATCATGCAACACAACCCAAAACATCAGATTTGATCTTTCAGGTCATCTCTTCTTTCCTTTCTATACCTCCCCCAGCATGGAAGTCAAAGCTTGTTTGAAGCTTTAAGGAGGACACGGGGGATCAACACAGCACCAAGTTTCCAGACACGTACACACACGGCTGGGGAGGGGAGGAGTGTACACGCACAAACAGTCAGAGCCTGGCTATATTTAACATCTCCTCCATGTGGGCTTCATTTGGGTGGATGTGCTTGCATACCTCCACTGACGAAAAGCAGTCCGCCAGACCTTCATCCTGAAGCCCTTAAACCTTAAAGGCGCAGTTCAATTACATAATGCTAATGTAGCCAGGAGAAAACAAATGAGCTGGCCATTAAGGTCAATTTGAACCTCGTATTGTTTGGGATACTGCTGGGCTCTAAACTTGTGTTGTATTTAAACTCATAAACTGCAAGTTATATCAATGTTATGGACAGTGATATTCACAGCAGGTCTTTCAAATGATTTAAAATAAATCTTTCGCATCCATTGCATGACTTAAACAAATTGACTGAAGATTATGACCAGGGACAATCTCAGGTGTTGCTAGGTCACTTGAACACGCCAATCTTATCTCAGTCCTTGAGTCTTAGGACAGTTTATTCCATCACTAGATTATTCCTCAGTGGGTTACAGTATATGTATTCTTCTATTCGATTGTGCTGCAAAAATTATGTTAGTAGGGCTGTTTACAGCCCTTAACATTTTCGCAGTATAGCTATGCAAGCAGGTTTTCCATGGTCTCCATTAGTGTGTTCTTCTCTGCTCCGTGTTATCTGCATTCCAGCCCAAGGCCTTGGCCCAATGCTCTATCCCTCCCATCTCTGCTTCGTTCCAGGCACACACAATTATGCTAAAGCATATAAAGGCACTGACATATGCACACAGAAAACACACAAAGACACACATGACTGAAGCATTTAAAAACACACTACCCGCAAAAGTTCAAACATACAACAAAGTCAAAACCACATCATATGTGCACACATGTTTCTCAAAGCTGGGGCATATTTAAGTCCTGTGTTCATCAGGGATCTCCCAGAATAGGATACGACTGCTGGCTTCACTGCTCATCTCCTCCTTGCAATGAGTGCAACTTGACGGAACATCTGAAAAACAGCACTCGAGTAAACCACCCTCCCACACACAAAGCGCAATTAAAAGTAATAACGTTGGTATGCTGATGCCATGAGGCAAAAATGTTTTGAGAAACAAGCTTTGTGATATGGGCTGAATCAACAGACAATGTGGCTCATTCGAACTTGTGAGAACGTGATGTATACTAGCTGTGTGCATTATTGTTCATTAAAGTGTATTATACAACAATTAGTTATGACCAATTAGTCTGATTAGAAGAGAGACATTCCACAGGTGGTGATCTAGAGCATAACAGCACTGGGATGTTTAACTATATGTATCACACAGTGTCATAGGTGTTCCAACAGATGTTAATTACACCAACTGATGGTTGGCAGCATGGTTAAAAGTAGACCGGTACTGTTCTCCATCTTAATTACTAATCGTTTTTGAGTCATTTCGATTTGCCTCCGAATTGTCCGTTCTGTTCTGTTCATGGCTAACGTGAGCTACAAAGCTAACTAGCTTCTAACTCCAGGCTGAATCCCAAATCCATTTCAAACCTCTAATCATGGGCACTACACATTCATTCATTCATTCATTTTCTATACCGCTTAATCCTGTGTAGGGTCGCGGAATACATGGTGTGTGAAAAAAGGGATTATAAAACCTAGCACACTAGCTTTTTATTTTACACTATTTGGGATTCAACTCTTGAACCCTAGAAGTTATTCAGATATTTTTAAGTGGAATAAATAAAAATATAAGGTAAATCTTGTTAGTTTCTCAGCAATGTCCACCACCTCCATGGTTTATTCTGCTCAGCTTTAGACATACGACAGGTAAGGATTTAAAACTACCTTTGCCGTTAATTACATTAACTGTCTTTAACCAACTGTCGGTCAGCAGCTAAACACTAGTTCTGGCAGTGTGGAAGGATATCTGTTGGCAGAGCAAAATAATCGGTTAAGTAAAGAAACAAATCATAATCTGTTGATAAATGGTTTGTGAAACTGTTGTACAAAGGCAATATCATACTCTAGGTCATGCTATTGTACTGAATGCCAGTACAGCTGTGATGTGATGAAGATATCACAACGATGCTAATATGTTGTACGACAGCAACCTATCTCGTGTGATATTGCTCAATTGTATCAATGCCACTTTCAGAGACAAATCATAATGCTTGACTCTGAAATAGCTAGTCCATGCGATGGAGTTGGGAACTAA
>JAOTQY010000039.1:8918924-8929102 GCA_026413445.1 Dolichallabes microphthalmus
GGGAGGGACAGCACAGAGGAGATGAAAGTTCTTCTTATTTTTATACTGTTTGCTTGGACCATCTGACCAAAAGTGAACAGTGTTAATCTCTGGAAATCTTGCATGAATGGTTGTCAGGATTTGATCCATATAGGTCCAGATGGCTGCAGCATCCTGGCGCTTGGACTCTGAGACCGTGCAGAATCCTACCTTTTCATGTTTGGTGTAGAACGTGCCTGTATGAAGTGTGAGCTGTCTGAGGTTTTGCCCATAGTGACAGGATTGTACTTCTGAGCTGAATTTACATTTCGAGGCCTCAGAGAAGTCAACATGAACAATAACAGTGGCATTTGTGAACACCGTCTTAGAGTCAACACCGTCAGACACAAATCTAACATCTGGTGTTGACATCTGACGAAGTTGACAAAATACCATGTTTCCTCTCATAACACATGTGCTTCTCACATGAGCCATCTTGTTTATCATTCATTGCTTGTAACCTTTAAACTTTACTTAAATTAAGCATTTATAACAGAAAATTCCATACAAATCTTACATTACATTGTTTATGGTGTTGACACACTATGGTTGTGACATGCAAAGTATTAACAAGTAGGTATAAAATTAAAAGAATATTAAAAACTTACCAGAGCTAGAGTGGTCTCATGGCATTTCAAAGAACAAGGAAGTGATAAAGGGGTCCTCAGACTTTTAGCTGCCCTCATTAATTACTGATTTTTTTTTATTTTAAAAAAAGGTCTGACGGTGTTGTCAAAACCCCAGGACACAAGTTAAATCATCTTAAAACTACATTAAATCAGTTTTTCAGCTTTAACTTTTGATGCTCATTAAATTAATTACTAAAATACTTACACATAGTAAATATAACATTTAATTTAAAATTACTTTTAATTGTTTTTAAGCTATTGTAATGTAATGACACCTGCTTCCGGACAAGGGTTTTTACAGACACTGTTTACATATCATATCATTTAGAATGAAAAACATTTATAAAACAACATGAAATAATATTTATTTGTGCTTTCATTATCCTTTTTAGTCTTCTGGTTAAGTGTATATGTAATATTAAGTATTTTTTTTACCCACAAACTGTGTTTTATCTGGTGGACATGTTTTGTCCCTGATCTCAAGAATCACTGTTTTGTCAAAATGTGTCAAAATCACATCTCTAAAGGTTAAAAAGATGGAGTTCAATCAGAATTTAATGATTTTTTTTTTACTCCTCGAACTCTCCTCCAATTTCAAAGCATAAACATACAGTATCTCAACCCCAACTAAGAGTTAGCATGCTAACTAGAATCAGCATTAGTAAGGAATATCATCTTCAAACATCTCAAAAAAAGAAAAGAGTTTATAAAGATTACTCCTTCATGGTAAATGACTGCCAATGTACTGTATATTCTGGGTTTATTTATTTATTTATTTATTTATTGAAGCACTGGGTAAATTTGTTCATATGAGAATTAGCTGACAGAGCTGGATGCTTTAGCCTGAGGTGTTTTGGAGAAAAGGGTGAGGGAAAGATGGAAAGTGTCTGTAAAATGACTGGCATGAGGGCCAGTATAACACAAATTCAAATTCTGGTTTTCCACACACGGAATGGCACACAGGAAAATTATACAAAAATTTTTTTGTAATGTAGGAAATAAAAGCAGTTGACTATTGGCACATATAAGCTAAATGCACATAAGTACAGTACAATAGGTGTACTATAACTATTGGCCAAGATTTATTTGCCATTTGTACATATTCCCACAGTATAAGTACATTACTCAGAACAACATTAGCATTATCTTTTGCGATACCCAGAATTCTAATGCTACTTTTTGTAATTGATAAACATTCATGTCCACCTTCAGAGTCCAGTGCAGTAAGTTGTGTAAACTTGTTTCCTTGACATTCCACAGTATTTATTTAATGATTAACTTCAATTGAGCTACTTTTTAAAATGAAATGATTAGACTGTCTTTTATCTCCATTTCAAGCAATTTCATGCCTGCCACCTCCACAGAAACAGGGGCGAATTCAGGATGCCAAGAGTGTAGAGGAAAAAGCAGCAAAGATCAAGGAGTGGGTGATGCGGAAGATAAATGAGGTTTGTTTTTGTGTCAATTGTGTGTACTGTATGTGTGATCTATGTCAATTTGCCTTATTTTCTTATACCTGTCTTACTCGTGAATTCAGTTTGAAGTTGAAAACACCTCCTTGAAGGAAACAAACCAGCAGCAGGAGGCCCAGATTTTGGAACTGAAGAGACAACTTCAAGGTATATTTATTATACACAAATCATTAACATCATATCAGTGAAATATCTGGTTTGCAGGCCACCGTGTCGTCTCTAATAATGTGTTGTGTCTCAGTCCTGGAGCAGGCTGCAGGCTGTAAAGGGTCGGATCATGCTCAACCGGGACAAGCCCAGCGGATCAGCAGCCTGACCTTTGGCTGCTTTAACGTCCAAGGGAAGAGTCCTCAGGTTCACGCAGGCCCTATGCCAGTTCAGAGGAGCACAGGCAGTGTGTGTACGACCCTCACAGACACTGACGACGGGAGGATCTCAGCTGGTCAGACAGATGGAATGGAGTCTGAGCATGAGAAGGTGCGTGGGACTGCAGTGGACATCCTGTCCCACAGTGCTGAGAACAAAGCAGAATTAAAGGAACCCAACATTACCAGCTTAGATACTGGTATACATCATCATGCTGGATCAGATGGTGCGGTTAAGGAAAAAGCTAGCGAGCACAAGGTGGACGGTGAGGACGGTTCATCGGATGAGCTGAACAAGCAGTTTCGCTTGCAGCGTCTAAATTCTTCATCCTCCTCCAGCGAGGCCAATACGCCCAGCCCAGTACTGACCCCAAAGCGGCCCACTCCATCGCAGGATGCACATGATACACCTGCCTCACCCAAGCAGCCGCGTCTACGCAGCCCCAATGCCTTTAGTGTTAGCGTTGCGTTAGCCAAGAAGCACCTAAGCCAGCCTTCAGCGGTTAATGAAACAGTGCACGGCAGAACCCGCAATGCCATCAGCATGCTACGCCCGTTGAAGCCACAAGAAGCTGATTTGAACCAGGAGCAGGAGATGGAGACTGGTGAGGGAATGATAGCCTCTGAAGAGCCATCTAAAGTTTCAGAAGAAAAGCCAAGGTCCTCTGATGCAGCTGCAGCTTTACCAGTGACCAAGCCGCCCACCCCGCCCCTGCACAGGTTCCCCTCCTGGGTTAGTACATTGGTCATACATTCTGCTGATCTTTTCAGTCATATTCATTTAACATTTAAGTTTTTCTTGTGGTCTGCAGGAAAGCAGGATATATGCTGTGGCGAAATCTGGAATTCGGCTTTCAGAAATATCATGCACAAATGTAGCAAATAAGGGTAATTATTTTAATGAAAATATATAGCTATGGTTGCTTCTCATTTCTGTATTTCTTATTACTTTTCATATGTTTCATTGCACCTCTCTTTCATTGGTAGATTTAAAAAATTTAAACTAATCTGTCCACCCTTGGTGGAGTAAAATCGTTGGTCTTTCCAGCCTATCCCTCTTGCATATCTCATCTCAGTCTTGTACTTTTTATCTAGATTCCTCCCACCCATCCTCATACCCCGCCTTCATGCTGTACATATCTCTCATCTACGGAAACATGAACACACCGGTCTACAGCACAGTCAAAGGGGTAGGTGTTGGTTTTATCCAGGCCAGCTGAGGTTGACTTGAGCAGGAATTCAAGTCAAAGTCACAACCCTGGTTTGAAAAGTATTTATCACAATAGTTTCTTATCATTATTTTTTATGCATTAATAATCACAGTCAAAACTGGGAAATAAACTAAGGTGAATGAATCATTCAAAGAGTCTAAGGGTTCACTGTTCCATGATTTTTGATTTGCTTTATAAATGATCCGTAACCGATGTACAGTATAGTATCAGACGCATAGTAAGTACTGTAGGATTGCTGCCCAATGTTTACAGCTCCTGGGTTTGCACTGCAAAAAATGATATATTAGCAAGTAAACATATCTTAATATATCTACACTTACTTAAAATAAGATTACAGCAAGCCAAATATAAGATTATTAATCTTATTTCTAATTGTATTCTACTAAAATGTTAACCAAAAAATCTATTGGCAGATAATTCTGCTAGTTTTAGAAATTTATTTATTTAACTACGTAAAATTATGTGCCATTTGAACAAAAAATTTCACTTGAAGCTTTCATATAATTTGGCTACAAATAACCTTAATAATCTTAATTTTGTTGTAAACATTTTTTTTTTAAGTTTAGATAAGTTTGCCTAGATTCAAGAATATTTCACCTGCTAAGATGTCAATGTTTGCAATGTGTGTGGACATCTAACAGTTTAAATGGATTGTCACCCATTGTATAAAAACCATGCTCGGTGTATTGGCCCATTATTAAACCTCTAGATGTCAACGAGTGAATGCACTGGCGTCCCAACATGGGCACCTTGTGCTGGTTGTTGTTGTCCATAGCAACCCTAACCGGGAAAAAGCTGATACTAAAGATAAAAAAATAAAAAATAAATTTTATTATTCATAGCATAATATAGCATATTATTTGGCATCTTATACATACGTAAAGATAGATAAGTAAATAAGTAGAAGATAAGTAAATAAGTAGACTACCCATGATTTTTGACCAATGGGTACGCAGTCACAAAGCTTGCAAACAGCTTATCCCCAATCACCAGACTAGACTCACCAGTGCACCATTTACCTAAAATAAACTGCCATCTATTTTTCAGAAAGCATAATTTGCAACATAGCCTAATAACATGCACTGCCTAGCCAAAAAAGTCATTGGCCTGCATCATGCAAAGAGATTATTGAAATTACTGGAATTAGGTTAAGAACTATCCAAGACATTACTAAGACCTGTAAGGATGGTGCTGAACAGTCAACGTTCTGGAACAAATGCAGTAGAATTCACAGCTATGTTTAATAGTGAAAATAAAAGCATTTCCATACTAATAATGCAAAGAGAACAGAGAGGATTGGGAAAAACAGCAGTGCGGCCATAAGAAATCCCCTTGTTAGTGAGACTAATCAGAAAAGAGGGCATGTGGTCTGAGCAGTATAGCTTTACCCCTCTTCCAGAGTGATTGGCACATCAGGGTAAGAAGGAGACCGCATGAAGCGATGATCACATCATGCAAAGTGGCCACCGTAAAAGCCTCTGGAGGCAGTGTAATGATCTAGGGTTGGTTCAGGTGGTCAGGTCTAGACTCAGCTATGTTATGTGGCAATAAAATTAAGTCAGCTGAATGTACTTGAATTTGAACTTGAATGTACAGAATAGCCAGGTCATCACTTCAGTGGAGGTTTTCTTCGCTGATAAGCAAATTTGAGGAAAGTGGTTCTGGGAGCATATGGTTCACTTTCAGACATAGCTTTGTACTTTAGGATTATTAAGACCCTAGCTTTGTACATTAAGATTATTTAAATCTGAATATTTTTTAAATGCAAGGTTTTGATGGAATCAAGATTAGTTGTCTTGAAAAATGTATGATCTAAATCTAGTATATAATGGTTTATATTGGATTGTGTGTTATTACTTCTTCTCCACTCCCCAGGTTGAAAATAAAGCCTTTTTTACCTACTACAGTCTGAAGTGCTTCCAAGCTCGCTCTCTTTTTTTTTAACCCTCTAGACATATTAAATTCATTTGACCCTAATACTGTCCGTGTTAAAAAAACATCCCTTTCAGTATTTCTTTTACAGTGTGAACACAAGGGGGCAGTACAGTTAAGCAGTTACCACAGTAATGGGTGTGGTGTTTCACTGTTTTCTCCATGTAGAGGGTGGAGTTTCTAAGCAGCACTCAATTTTCAGAAGAATCTTCCACATCTGAAGAGGAGGAGGGACTGGAGGAGTGTCAATCAAACTCGGGTGAGGAGGAGAGCGGTTCGCACAGCTCTAGCTCCTACTGTCCCAAAATCCAGGAAAGCTCCATTAGGAGAGGTAGACACAAACAACTGACTTCAGGAAATACATATCCCTTAAAACATTATGCTGTTTTCTGATACCTGGCCTGTCTTGGCACAGCTGTTTCCCTTTCCTCCATGGCGTCTGAGAGCGACTACGCCATCCCTCCTGATGCCTATTCTATAGACACCGAGTGTTTTGAGCCTGAGAACAAACTGCAAAAGACATGTTCTTCCAGCAGTGACAGTGGAAAGAGTGTATGGCACACACAGACACATATACACACAAAAAAGCTCATACCCATTTAATCACATGTAATTATTTAAGAGATCATTTCTTGGTCCAGGAGCCAATGGAAAAGTCTGGCTACCTGCTTAAGATGGTGAAGACATGGAAGAAGACCTGGAAACGCCACTGGTTTGTCCTGAAAGATGGAGAACTGATGTACTACAAGTCACCGGTCAGTTCTATGTTCACGTACGGAACAGTGCAGCTAGAAAGTTTGTGAATGCTATACAGTTTTGTGTTTCTGCATAAATTTGATATGAAATGTGGTCAGATCTTTATCTTAGAGAATCCAGTAAAACTAAGTAGATAACAACATGAAACTTTTCACAAACTGCTAGAGATTCACGTACTCTCTCAGCAAAGGTATTTATGGGTTACTTTCGCTAAGAAAGTCTTTTTGCATATTTTCTGTAGAGTGATGTCATCCGTAAACCTCAAGGCCAGATCGAGCTCACTGCGTCTAGCACAATTTCCCGTGGGGACGGCAAACAAATACTTCAGGTATTGTGTTTATGTCTGTGTTTATATGTCTGTCAATGTGTATGTACCAGGGTTATGAAACCGAATGCTAAATAAATTAATGAGGTTTAACAGAAAAACGTGTTCTAAATAAAATATCTATGAGAGCTCCATGTACAACCTTCTTGTGTACTTTATCATTCTTCATCATTGATAAAAGAAATTCTTTCTGGAAATTCATATGATTATTATTTTGCTTCACAGGAGCACTGTATCCCACGTCCTGGAATGTAATGAACGCAGAACCTAAATCTGGCCATACTCATATTTTGCACAGTAATATTTTGTTTGACCACTTAAAGCTTTGATTAGAGCATATAATGTAATGGCAAATTAATTCCTCGTGCTCTTAGAACCCTTAGAATCTTAAGTCCTAGAATATACTCATGGCAACCCTGGAAATATAAAAAAAATGCGTTAATGTGATAACCTGGTCATTCATTACAGTCAGGTCATCAGCTGACCACAGTGGCTTAGTGATTAGCACTGTCGCTTTGCACCTCCAGGGTCTGGGTTCGATTCCCGCCTCGGGTCTTGCGCTTCAAGTTTGCATGTTCTCCCAGTGCTTGGTGGGTTTCCTCTGGGTACTCCAGTTTCCTCCCAAAGACATGCAGATTAAGCTAATTGTGCGTGTGTGCATGTGTTCCCTGAATGGATTGGCACCCTATACAGGGTGTGTGCCCTAGGCCTCCTGGGATAGGCCCCAATCCAATCTTTATGTTCCCTAGCAAATTCAAGACTTTTTGAAAGTAGCTTCTAAAAGTTTTTTTTTTTTTTTTTTTTTACGGCCACACAGCAGTTTAGTCCCAGTCCTGTGATTTCTTGTTGCATTGTGTGTGGAAATGCTCTTATTTAAACTATTAAACATTACTGTTATTCCTATTGTCAATTTTGTATATTTACGATGCAACTTCACCAAGTGATCCCTCATCGTTGTCATCACATAGGACGCTTGCCAGAAAGATATACAGGACATCTGGTTCAAAAGCATCGTCCTATAGACCACACCTCTTTCTAGTTTAAATGCAAATATAAAGGCAAGCATAAATATTTTCAGTAAACAGATATAGATATTGATACAGATAATTCCATTGTGGTACACTCCTTATGTTTTGTATACACGTACTGTATTTGCTATAGTTCTACCTGTTCTCATCCTCAGGTGGTGACGGGAAAACATGTGTATAATCTAAAAGCAGACTCTCCTAACCTGCTTGAGGAGTGGCTGATGGTCCTGCAGTGTGTGCAGAAAGTCAAAGTAGCCAGTCCCCTCTTCACCCAGCCCAATGTCCGACCGACCATGAAGGGACAGCTGACTAAGGTTCAACAATTACTGATCCTGTCTATGATGCTTAAGTCCTATGCTTCTCAAAAACAAGCAATATACTGGGGTAAACATATTCACATTGTCTACTGGAGATTTCTGAGGACTATGATGTACAGTATAATGTACAGAATTAACTGCCAAACATACACCCAAAAGTGAAAAGGGAGAAAATAGCAGATTTCTCTGAATTGCTGGTTAGACTAATGTTTGTCATGTAGCTATACAATACATGACAAGCTTGATTAGAAACATTTTTGGGTTATATAAGGTATAACCCTCATTCCTTCATATTTCCAGTATATTTGCACATCTCCTGGACATTTCTATTTATATTCAGCTTCATTCCCACACAAAAAAATCCCATAAATTCTATATTTTATATATTGTACAGCTGCTTTTTTTATTTCTTATATTTTTCATATGTTTTCTTATGATATTTTATTCCTTCTTAGCTAAATTTACTTTCTATATTTCTTTTTCATATTTATTTCCTATTAATAGTCTTTTGTTTTAAGGTCGCGAGTGGTCGTACTGTATAAGCATTTCCCTGCATATCGTACTGTGTATGACTGTTTATGTGACATATAGAATTTGAATTTGAATTTATTTTGCTGTCAAAGAGAAAGAGGCTTCCTGAAGAACTTTTTTTTGGATCTCATTTTCGTTAGATTTTTTTTGTTGTTGTTGTTGTTGTTGTTTTGTTTTTTTTGGTCACATGGTGACCTGTGAATAATTAAAGCATAAAAAACATCTAACGTAAGACATGAACCAGTATGACTGGTGCAGATGATGACAGATGGTAAGGATGGTGATTAGTTTACTGGTGATGCTGAATACTGAGTGGTTAGAACAGACAAGAGGGGAAGTGAGGTTGCTGCTGAGGTGAATACATAAACAACCAATTTTTAGATTGTATCTTTAGGCACTTTGCAGCCTGCTATGGTAAAACATTTTCTCCTATTTCTTTCATTTAATCTACATCGTCTAGTAAACCATAGACAAGACTGCAGACTGAAAATGCTCCTGCAATAATGGTATAAAATAAGTGCTAAATCTTTGCACTTGTTGTTTTTAGATCCAAAAACATCTACAGGTTTGTTAAATATCACTTCACCATATACTCTAGACCGCAGTGATTCCCATTTTTTTGGTCCTGTTTTTCCTCTAATAATTTCAGCACCTCTGTATATTCTTGACTCTTTCAGGTGAAGAACGACTATTCTAAGCGTGTATGGTGTTCACTTATTGGAAAGACACTGTACTACTTCAGATGCCAGGAGGACAAGGTATAGTATACATTCTGTTCCAACATAACACCATCTCTGCAATGTGTGTACGTGTGTGTGTAGGGGGGTTGGATGTCTGCATGCTCATACATGTCTTTTCTCCTTGCCTTCCATTAGTTCCCACTGGGTCAGATCAGGTTGGCAGGAGGACATGTGGAAGAATTAAACTCGGATGAGAACAGTAAGAGTGGACAGCCTGCTCAGTCCACTATC
This sequence comes from Dolichallabes microphthalmus, assembly GCA_026413445.1. Lineage (NCBI taxonomy): Eukaryota > Metazoa > Chordata > Actinopteri > Siluriformes > Clariidae > Dolichallabes > Dolichallabes microphthalmus. Next base: position 8,928,501 of record JAOTQY010000039.1, read on the forward strand.
TCCATTCAGATTTTAAATCAGAGCCCCACTCACCTGCATATAGATTCCCAACACGAACAGGTAAGCGGAAGAGTATAATGTAAAGTAACTCTACTACTTCTGTTTTTTTTGACACAATGATCTTGCCTGTGACTGAATTTTAATTACTATACCGACTTATTTACAGATATAAAACTATGGAACATGGGATGAAATCGGAATGCCTTTATTTAAACAGTCCTACAATCATACACGGTTTAGTTTGCTTTCGGGATGTGTAATGGTGGCAGCCTGTAACTTACAGTATACTGTATACTCTTAATAAAACAATAGCATTTTATGATTGCAATAAACTTTTACAAGAGTTTGTTTAAAGAGTGCAGTGTGTACTTTTAAAAATATATTATCGGCTCGTAATAATTATATTGACTTTAAATATACTTTAGATAAACTGTGATTTACAACATTGTTATGCAATAGAGGCGGCACGGTGGCTTAGTGGTCATCACCGTCGCCTTGCACCTTCAAGGTCCATGTGTAATTCCCGCAGTGAACGCCAATTAACCTAATCTGTATGTCTTTGAATTGTTGGAGGAAACCCTCCAAGCACACAGGCCCGAGTG
>JAOTQY010000039.1:8971697-8998414 GCA_026413445.1 Dolichallabes microphthalmus
CTGGGGTGTGGGCACTGGCTGGAATCGAACCCAGGCCTTCCGCATGGCAGGCGAAACACCTTACCACTGAGCCACCAAATGGCTGTATGTTTTTGATAATTCATGAGATTTACCCTTTCTTAAATAGCTTGGCTTCAGTATTCTAAAAACTGATTAACAATCCTAGCTCTTGTTGCCAAAAAGTAGGTTTTGTATATAATGCAACTTACCAGAAAATTGAGTGGATGGCTAAATTGTCCAAAAGGAAATGTTCTAAGGTTTCAGAAATTTGATAAAGTTAGATAGTTCATTTCCACACTTTATTCCTCAAGAGATATGCTTATTTGTATGTGCAGTAGCCAATTTGTGCATTTTACTGCATCAGGTACCAGTGGGTCAATACCTGAAACATGCATTAATCATCAACAAAAATACAATACCACTAACTAAAAGTACTTTGATGCAACACCAAATTTTACACACAATGCAACACACAAAACCTTTTAATGACTTTTGCCTGGTGTCCTATAGGCTGCGTCACAGATGTGCCATATTCTTTACATTTTATAATAAGGGTGTTATTTTTTATTTGTAAATTGTGTTGGCAACTGATTAAGTGGCCAGTGCATTCTATGATTGTCTGACTCAGGTGAGCAGATTCTCAAGATATATAATGTATAGTATATGTAACGACGCAGGTCTCATGAGTGGCAGAGCCACGCTAAAATGCACTGTTCAGACCGGGCAAATCTGCGGAATGCGACCCCACGGAGTTCTGAACAAGCAGAGGTGTGACCCTTTAAACCCGCGGTTGCAGGCAACGGTGCCGCAAGTTAACCTGGATGTACCGCACCTGGCAGCGTATATATTTAAGGGTCCTGATACCCGCACTTCGTACGATCATTATGTAGAACCGGTAAGGTATAAGGGTGTCTTCTTAAAATGTTGGCGAGAGAAAGAGAGAGAGCGGCATGCTGTCCTTTAAGCGTGCGCTCTCAAGTTAAATATGAAAGTACAAAAAGACACAACTACTGTATCTCATAAATTCCTTAGTAAGGGCATAGAGGCTCCAAAAGGATACAAGTTTTTTGTTTCCAGAGCCCCACCCAGTCTCAGCTCTGTTTATTTTGTGTTTTCAGTTTTTTGTTTTGTTTCCTTTTGAGTTCATGAATTAATAATCACATGCTATCTCCAAACAGAAAAGTCTTCCCGTGCGTATCATAAGCACTTTCTCAACCTCCTGTTTCATTGAAACCATCTGAAGCCCTGTCAGGGTTCTTATAAATACTACTGTATTACATCTCATGGTGCGGCTGTCCATACCGTGTAACAGTATATTATAATATACAGTACTATAAAAATTGGAAGAGCCCATTTTGCACACTTACAGATTTTGTTGTCAGATTTGATGACATTTTGACCAAAAGAGCCTAACAAAAATCAACATTTTGAGCAGACTTTAGTAATCATACTGTAGTCGTAGTCGTCATTAGCCTATCCCCTTACGGTTTTCAAATAACTTGTTAAATGTAATGATATCTTTGTTTCAGTTTTTTTTATTTGAAGGTCTAGCTGTCACTTCTTTAGTGAAATTTAACTAGTTAGTTAGCCGCTTTAGTTTTAGCTTTAGTTCTACAGTATGTACTGTAGCAGACACTAGAGAGGCACTAGAGAGGCTGAGAATTGATTGGGAGTTATGCCACCAAAACCAACAATTAACCTTAAAGCCATGGACTTCTGAAGGTGTGCATGTTAGCAGCAGAAGTTGCACGGCAGGGCCTCCAGGGATCGGACGTTTGTCTAGCACGTCCCACAGATGCTTGACCGGTTTGAGTTCTGTGGTATTTAAAGACCACATTGGGCTCTTTGCCATAGTCTTGAACATTTTTTTTCTGTATAGCGGGGTGAATTACTGCCAGTGCACAGGAGTCAGCATGAGCACTCTAACTAGACTGTAGCTATGCAGCCCCATACTGTATGAGGGAAGCCGCTATGCAGTGTATGTTTTGACAACTTTCTGTCTGAGCTATTACATTTTTTTTTTAGCAATGTGGGCTACAACAAGCTCTTGTGTGAGATCCAAGGAGCTAACTGAGCCTTGAGTGCCCATGCCCCTATTACTGGTTTACTAGTTCTCCTTCCTTGGGCAAGTTTTAATAGGCACTAACCACTACATAACAGGAACACACCACAAGGTGCTCTGACCCAGTTGACTAGCTATCAAAATTTTAGCCCTTAGTTATAGTCGCTCAGATCCTTTTGTTTGAGATTTTTTTTCACTGTTAACTTGCCTGCCTAGTATATCCCACCCCTTGACAGGTGGCCTTGTACCAATGTACTTAATGTTATGAACTTCACCTGTTAGGTCACACTAATATACTGTATAGGTTTATATTTACATTATGCATTTGACTTACAAAAGTTTCCGTTGTTGGATACATTCTTACACTTACTGGGTTACTAGGTTACTAACTCAGTACGAGTCAAATACTGTTGGGAGAGTTTGTTTGTTTGTTTGTTTTGCCGGAGGGTTGAGGGAAGGGATAGATTAACCTCAGGACTAACAGATATGTCTTACAGATTGTTTTAAAGATTGTCAGAGACTCAGCTGTATGGAAATCTAGAGGAAGTAGGAAGTTCATTCCACCACTTAGGTGCCAGAACAGAAAGGAAATGGCAGATGATTGTCCAGAGTTACCACATGATTGCGGGCTGAGAATGAAGGATTGATCTGATTGTTGTCCAGGGAGATTACAAGGTCTTGTCTGGGGGATTAATCACGAGGGATGAACAGGAGTTCGGTTTTACTCAGAATGAGCTTCAGCAGATGAGCGGTTGAGATGTCAGCTAGACCTGCTGATATCGAAAACGTGGACACCTGAGTGTCTGAGGGAGGAAAGAAGAAAATAAGTTGTGTGTCATCTGCAAAACAATGGTATGAAAAGCCGTGTGAGGATATGACCTAACCAAGTGCCTGGGTGAAGAGGGAAAACCGGAAAAGACTAAGTACTGACCCCTGTGGGACACCAGTAGAGAATCTGCATGGTACAGATGTGAATCCTCTCCATGTCACCTCATACGACCTATCTTCTAGGTACTGTAGGAATCAAACCAAAACCATTGCCATGCTGTGCCACAGACTCCACAGCTTGCAGACAGAGTTCACTGTGGTTCACCGTGTCAAATGCAGCCGAAAGGTCCAGGAGGACGAGGACAGATGACAGCCCAGCCAATCTCGCAGCATGGAGCCTCTCACTGACTGACAGAAGGACACTCTCTGTGAAATTAGCCACTTTATTTATTTATGTTATTTCAGTTTTTTAAAAAAATCCACTATTGTTCTAGAATGTAGAATATAAATCCAAATTGTGTTCAAACCCATGATTAGTGTGTCCAAACTTTTGACTGGTACTTTATGAAAGACCTCCGGGTAACTGGAATCATTTAAAACCACTTCAGTTCAACTTGGCAACCAGTTAGATTTATACTTATATATAACCGGAATTTATTATGAGTTGTTGGTATTCACATCAATCATTGTGCTGTCAGTAAAAATTACTAATCCGGCCTGACATCGTAGAAGGATGTCACAGACCCAGGTCTTATAGAATACCTAAACAGTAGCTGTACTGTGGTATTTTTAAAGAATATTAAGTGTACCTTTTTTTCAGGGTGGAATATTTTTAATGTTTCCATTACCTGGAGCAATCAAAAGACTGAACAACAGCAGCTGAAACAGGTGAGCAGACCTGAGGGGTGCAGTGCAGCTTGAATTGTGATTTGAGTCTCTGTTCCTCAGAGAGTCAGAATGTACCTCTATCCATTGTGTCTAGTTTCATGTTTTTATAGCCTAATTAAACAGAATGTAACTTGGATTGATTTCAGAAAAACATCTCATTTGGAGTTCATCTGGAATGCATTATAAAACTAATGTCTGCAATAATTCATTATTTTACAGCTGGAGCAAATCCTTTCTATGGGTTTCCAGAATAAATTCTACAGTGCCAGAATATCAGTGCCTAGCTCAGGATCAGAGGAAGGGAAAGAGCATAGAATCAACGTGTCCAGTGATACTCCTCATTGGTACATCATGGACTACTTGAACAGAGTCGGTCACTACTACAGCATCACGTCGGCCTATGTAGGAGGTAAAAGAGTGTAACCAATATGTACAATGGCTTATATACTAGTTTTATGATTCTAGTCCTCATAAAAGTAAATATGATGCATAATATATTGGGCACTATAAACATGGTCTTGTAAGACATGCGCTATAAAAACGCATCTGTGCACCCCCATTATTGCTAGATTTTAATGCATTGCTGTTTATCTAACATTATTCTGCTGTTCTCTCAGACCTGGATGAATGCAATGCCAATGAGACCTCATGTACACACCCAGCTGTGTGTCACAACACTTATGGAGGCTACAGATGTGTATGTAATGGCACAGACATAAAAGAGGTGCAGTCTTGCATTTTAGGTAAGATCATCAAGGAAAGTCATAGAGTATGCTATTAGCTATTATTTTACAAAAGAGCTTACTTTGGAAATATTAAATCTTACAACTGCAAAATTGTTTTTCATTTAATTGTTGTTTGTAGCTATAATACAGACCTAAGTATTGCTGCTTTTGTAAAGAAAAATTTATGTATGGTAATTTCCAAAGCCTATGAGTAACAGTGAACTTGTTTGTTTGTCTCAGACAGGGATGATCTTAATAGCTCAGTTGTGATTGGTGCTATAACACAGGAAGATAATAAGCCCCTGATTCTTGGCTTGATTCTGGGCATCGGCATCCCCCTCCTCCTACTGCTCCTGCTGGCTGCTCTGGCCTGCTTCTGCTGCTGCCACCGGAAAACCGTCACTGGAGAGTGAGTGTGACATACACAAAGCACACTGCACTTAACAATCAGCTAATCACATACACAAATATACAGAGAGTAGAATTATATTTACCTTACTAGCTACTAACAAAATGCAAAACATAAGTTAATCATTAAGAAGTGTGCCTACCTCTATAAAAGCAGAACTTTTATCAGTTTGGTGTTTTGGTGAGTCTGGTCTACATCAGTCCACGAAAAGGGAGTATCAGCTATCATCACACTCTTACTGCTTATCAATCTGGGACGCGTTATAAGGCCATCTCCAGTTTTCCCAGCTGTCCATAGACAGCTCACTCGTATTCATATGGGTCTTTTTTTTTTTTTTTTTAAACAAAAGTTTTGTCCAAAATGCAACCCCAGAGCTTAAACCAAGAATCAAACCAGGAACTATTAATTTTTACACAAGTGATCCAACAATCTAACAATCCTGGGCAACAATAAACACCTGCCAATCACATTCTTTTTTATTGTAATCTTAGGATATGGGTGCATTTAAACAAAAAGTGCTTTAAAACGTTGATGTAAATATCAGAAATTAAAGTCTGAAATTCTAATACTACGCTTCATACTGTACAGGTACATACTTACCTGTTATGTCCAGTAGATGGTGATATTACGCTGTTACTTTCCCAGCATGATGTCTGGAATAATAAGAGATGAGCAAAAGAGCCATGTCTACTGTCATAAGCTGGAGATTTTGTATTTTGTTTTATTTAAGAATGTGCACACTGGCACAATACCTCCAGGGTCAAGGGTTCGAGTCCCGCTTCGAGTTTGTTTGTGTTTGTGATATGCAGATTGGGTTAATTGGCAGTCCCAAATTTCTGTAGTGTGTGAGTATGCCTTGCAATGAGCTGCACAAACCAACACGAAGCATTATATCAACTACCTGGCTCAGAAGACCTAAGAGCTGCATGGATTAACTAGCAAAAACCTACTGTTGTGTTCCGATCACTTTATGTCTGACAGCTTCACCACCCTGAAAAATGGATCAGTGCCAACGGTCTGTGGCCAAACTGCAAAATGAGGAAATTTCAAGACTTTGAAATAATTAACACTATGCTGTGTGTTATGTTGGCCACATAAGCTAATAGCAGAGTTAAATATTAGCAGTACTTGTAAAGTTATCTGCATTATTTGCTAGAACATCCACTCAAAATAGGATTTTTTTGTAAGTTAGTTTGGAAAGGTTAGTTTGGAAAGTTTAGAAAGTAGAACCTCTGTGTGATGCTGCTGTGTTAGCATCGTCAAAGCTGTTTTAGTCAAATTTTATTGATCACTTGTAAGGTCATGGTTAAGTATGTGCTAGTAGCATTAATATTACCTCTATAAAACAACCAAAAGACTCCAACCTTGGTTAAACCTCTTTGAAAGCCTTTTCACATGACTTACACATGAATCTGGTTCAAATATGTATGTTTTGACCACAGCTATTTTCCTATTCATGCTAAAACAGTATTGTCAGATACAGTAGTCCAACCAAATAATCGTACAGAGACCAATATAAGGATATTTATCGCCAAAATAACGAACATTGAACATTTTTATAACAGCGCCCGAGAACCAAGTTTGCAACATACATTACATTATATAACTACATCTACCACACAACCTGCAATAGACTATTCCAACAATTATCATTACATATCAGTTATCGTGCCTACCTAGGCCACACTATGCACCACTAGCTTGCTAGGAAGGGACAGCGGCCTTCTCACAACATCTTAGTGGATTAACTAATTTGCTACAGATTCAGGTCCGTTTTCTGTGATGTGATGAGTGTATATAAAATGAATTACAAGACTGGTTCCAAATCAGACCCACACTGTTAAACTAGGAGACCAAAAAGATTATGACATGAAATTATTGGACATATAGGGATTTTTACAATTATTGATTGTACGTCAATTATTGTACACGTGGCAACATCGTTTCCATAGAAACACGGCGGGGGGGTGGGGGGGTGGCTGCATTGGGTGGGTTGTTCTCACTTTGGCAATGCTTTCGGAAAAGGGGGCGGGGTGAGAAATGGTTTGTTTGCCAAAGCTAGACATCTCTTTGAGACTACACACAATTATAATTAATTTGTGGAAAAGGCGTATAATATGTCTCTGTTAAGCTTTTCCATTTCAGTGTGGCAGGTTGTCCTCATGTCACAAATGAAAAACAATAACATACATGTATTGTATTTCAGGTGTCCCTGCATTGTGGTTGTTTTCCTCTTGACCATGGAATATTTTCCATCCATTTGATCGGATATGAAACTGTAATAACTAACAAGATGTATCTGTACGACATAGTGATGTCACCTACATGTCTTGTATTTTCCACTGAACAGTTAATCCATTATGTGTTTTAACTCTATGTGCTCTGATAATTGCTTGCTATGGGGGGAGGGTCTATCTCACAGGGGACTGCTGTGATGTTCAAGGGACAGTTAACAACATCAATTGTAGCTGTGTGTGTATTTATGAGGTGGGTTATTTGTCTGCAGGGGTTTAAATGCTCTCCTTTTCTCTTTCTGTTTTTCCTTTTTAAGGATTCCTCACTTACTGCCAGAATATGTACAAGAGCATTTCAGCCCTCATTTTAACTACAGCAATCCTGCCCTGCACTACAAGAGTCACTGCAGCCCACGTATCCTTGACAACATCACACCCAGCAACAAATGTCACATTCCAGTTTGTCCCTCTTCTGCCACCTGCACTCATGTCTGCAGCTGTATGGATGCAGAGGAAGAGAAGATAATCATATAAAAGGAGATATCTATGAAATATTCATGACTGCTATAATTTTTTTTAATTGTGCACTTTGATCAAATTGAAAATATTTTAATTACACATGGAGAGTTGTACAGATATACATACATACATACATACATACATACATACATGCACACACACACACACATGCTATGTTTGTTCACTGACTGACTGACTGTACATAAAATGCATTTACTAAATACACAAATTATTTAAGTCTGTCAATTTTAGCAGTAGTCCAAAGTTTTACTCTAATTCTATTAACTGTGCAATTTTCAGAAACATTCATTTCAACATGTTTATTTGTATTGATGAGGGAAAACTTCTTGATTTGTACTGGAAGTAAAATGGAAGTTGCTGAAATGATAATGATTCATGTTTTATAAATGAATACATATTTTTGCAACACACAAGGTCTTCAAGTGAAGTATTTTAAATATAAACCTTTAAATACCTCCTTTCAGAGATATGACTTTTTTTTTTTTTTACAGGAAGAAATTCATGGTTATATGTTGACAATATAAATCAACAATTTGTGTTGGTTTCGCATGTTTCACAAAGTAATTATGGAGCTTTTTTACTTTATATTGAAAGCTGAATGAAATGTTCAAAGCTTTACTGATAATTTTCTTGCACTATATATTTTAGAAGAAGGCAGCTTTATTTGTTGCATACAGTAGAACCTTACATCACAGTGAAATTCTTTTTTAACATGTCACAGCTTGTTAGCTGGGATCAGAGCAGAGATTTAGCCACAATACAACTCCTTGGAAGTGGAGGTGGTTGGGGGTTCTTCCCCAGAGACCCAACAGTGGCAAATTGGCAGTGCTGGAGCTTGAAATGCTGACCTTCTGATCAGTAACACAGAGGTTTTTAACCATTGAGTCATCACTGACACTGTTCAAACACTTATTAGAGAAATTCACTTTAAGAGGAAGGTCTTGAAGGGTGTTAGGCTGTTGGAGTGTTCCTTTCTCAGGGCACAGGAACATCTTAAAATTTTTGTCTGTGACAATCGCACCTACTGTACAACACAGATGCAGTAGGTGGCGTTAAGCTTGTAAATGCTAAATGGTTCCTTTAAGGATTGGTGCAGTTCCTAAATCTGAGCACAATGTGGCAGCATGCAGCAGTGTTTGTGGAAAGGAGCAGTCAATCACAGGGATTTTAGTCTTGGCAGACACTGGAACTTCTGGAGCTCTTGGTCTGCTTATGTAGCATAGATGCACAGTGTGTGTGTGTGTGTGTGCGTGCATATGTGGGAGCGTGTTTGTTCTTTGTATGAGTGTGTTGTTCTTCCCTGCAAGATTAGATTATTAGAGGGTTGCAGTCCTGCAAGGCAAAGAGTCCCCCACACAGGGAGAGGGTGGTCAAGGACAGGGCACTGCATGAATGTTCATGCACTTCTTCCTTCACTCACACAAATCAATTCATTCTTTTTCCTTCAGGTTCCCCAGACATCTCTCTTTTGTTTTTTTTTAATGAAAGTTTCACTTAAGAAAAACTAATGGTACTTAAGAGCTTGCCATGTTACAACTGGACTTCGAACATGTTATCATTACAGAGCTGTAAATCCATAAATTGCTAAGGTTCTAAACAAAGCTCTTTAATGTCACAGAAGCCTTATCATCTGCATAAATCATCTGTGAAAACATAATGAATGTCAATGTGAATAATATTTAGAGACTTTTGCTGCAATATGCTAATAGTATTAGATACAGTACATACACCTACTTTTACTAGGTGAAAATACACATACATATAAAATGGCATTCAGAGGTTTAAGTGCAGCTATGTTCCCTTACAAACAGCAGCAAAGTATTACGGTACACGCTCACAGAAGACTTTTGAAAACTGATTCAACCCCTGCTTTTTGAGGCCTCAGACATTAAAAATTGCATGCCCTCTGGTAACAGTATGAATCCGGACCTCAGGCGCATCATTTAATAGCAGTCACACCTACACAAAAGGGAAAGGGCATTTAAGAGGCCTTACTAAGGTGACCGTGATTAGAGGAACCAGTTTACAGCTGCTCTGTATCCCAATTCTCAATGCTCCTTCATACGAGGACACATCAGCAGCATCCTCTGCAGAATGAGGTCACATGCACACTTGAAGGCAGGTATCTGCAAATCCTGACCCTACCTATCTCCTGGGCTTGCCCTACCTTAACCCTTTTCTACTATGTCTTCTGTTATGTTCTAACGCAATTACAGACTGCAGTGGCATATTTGGACATGCCTTCCAAGAGCCTAACAGAGAAAGAGAAATATGCCTGGAGAGTTGAAGAGAGTGAGTCACTTCAGGAACAATTTTTTTTCCAACAGAATAGTCTGCCTTCAGACTTTAATCCATATACAGCACATTATTTCTCATGTATGATGCATTACCATACTAGTACAAGCATGTCATATAGAAGAGCTTAAAGTATGTGTTTTGCATTTACAGTCATGCTTGCACATGTTACATAAACTGCAATGAAATGCTGTGATTCTTTACACATTAGTAGCCCTTTCATGGCCATCTCAGACAGTCTATAAAAAGCTCTCTACTCAACAGAGATCTGCAAATCCTTGTTCTTTAGGTGCATATGGACATACAGTAGAAATAGGGACATGTGTATGATGAAATTGTATAAAACGTTATGTGTACCAGAGTGAACAGTACTCAGAGACAAGCCACTTCAGAAAATTGGACTTGGATTCAGGGTTGTATAGCCTGTAAATATACACCAGGAAGGTAATTTTCTAGAACCTTTGACTTATGGTCCCATGATACAAAGGACAAAATCCATTGCTACTACACATGGTATTATCTGTGTATCTAAAACCCATTAATGAACTGAATAATCAACAGGATTATGTTAATAAATAATGAAAACTTTATCCTTTTCCAGAACTGTGCTGAATTATAGTAAAAATATAGTGACTTTCACAATTTGTGACTGACATAACAGGTTTGTATAATATTTTATTATTGCATTTCATAATATGCGAGTCCATTCCCAGATTAGAGTCACTGATCCTCTCTTTGTATTAGGTAATACTAGCCTCAGCCTTATACATTTACTTCCTAGGATATAAGACAAAACTCTCAGTTTTAGCTGTAGGAAGTTAGAACTACATTTAAAAAGGTAGATGGGTGGGGTGTGTGGTATAAATGATTGAACTTCCTGTTTCTGTGTGAAAGACACTCTGTGGCAAAGGGTTTTACTATTTCGACTGTAACTGCGTCTGTGCTTATGTGAGCACTGTGCTTCCACAGCTATGGCATGCAGTGCACCAGAAACTTTCCTGATGTCATTTATGCATGTGCATGAGAAAATTGTTTGGATAAACTGAAATGTGATTTGGAAACTGAAAGCCTCCTTAGTGTTTACCCTCTTACCTGTGTGGCCAATGATTTCTGTATAGAGACTGTTAGCCGGTGTGTGCGAGGACGAAATCTAGACAGTGAAGCATGGAGGTGCAGAGCATCAGATAATGCTGACTCCTCAAAGCACAGTAAGCCCACAGGCCTCCTGCTACTAGTTCACACACCACATCTGACACATCATACATCCACACACACATGTCATGAGTGCTGCTGCGCCGCCACATAAAACGCTTGCAGGGAATTAATCTAAACCTTGTGTTTTTGGTCTTGTTTTGGAAGATCGGTTTCACATACAGCTTTAAACACTTAATCTCTGCTGACATCTGATGTATTCCCAGCCCCCATCCCAATACTGACAATGTGCAGAGAGCAGCATCCTGCAGGCCAGCATTGCCAAATGCAGGAAATTACACTAATTGCACTACACAAATACAGCTAATTTAATTTACACGAGTGCTATAAAGTATCGTTTTATGGACACCCAAATGTGCAGTGTTAGAGATCATGCTCTTAAACCTCAAATGTGTAATCATTATCAGTGCCCTCATACCATCCTAATTAACCAAATATGTTTTAATTTGCGTCCATTTTGGCCATTATTTAAAAATGTTTCACTAAACAAAGTAAGTATAAACACATATTTCACATTCTGAGTGAACAGCTTATTTTAATGAGTGGTTTCCTGGACATATGCTGTGAACTGTCCCGCCACGGCCATGTGGAGTGTATGCTGAGCCTGGGGCGCTTCATGCAGCCTGTAGACTCTGACTGTGTGAATGCAGCACCGAAGCGCCGCGCGAGTGGCGCATTGCAGGTACGAGCGCACCAATCAGGAGCGTCCTGCTCACTACGACGTGCTGTGCTGCGCCCGACGCATCACACAATAGCAGAATGTATTCCTCCGCCTGGAGCTAGTTCCCACAACAAACGCACACCTATACTTAATATTTGTTTGGACACGATTAAAATTTAGATTGAGCGATGAGATAGGGAATGAAAGTAAAACCCGCGTGCATTATTAAAATCTGAAATAGTTAGCGTTTGTATTCATCCTTTGTGGTCCAGAAGGAAGTGTGGTGGCGGACGCAGCGAGGACGGGGCGGAGCTTCAGAGCGACCATTAAAGGCGCGCCAGGCTCTCTTGTATTGCATCCTGTTTGTTTGCCAGCTGCGAACTGTTGGACTTTTGTGGAACTACATTTCATTAAACAGCGCTATGGTAAGCTACATCGAAGCTAAAATATAGATAGCGTTATGTAAATGAAGAAGCCGTGACTGTCTTGCTGGTTATCTATCGGATATATTATATATTAGATAGAATATTCGCTACATGTTGCGGCTCAATTCGGCAAAAAATCTTTCATTCTATTTGCTCAGTCTAAATATTATACAATACATGATTTTATTTAGTTTTGTATAAGACATTCTGGCTGGTTCTAATTCTTTCTATCTTTTTTTAAACTAAGCGCTTGTCTTACCTACTTATCTGCCTAAATGCTATTGAAATGGGTTCAGGGTGTGTGTGTGTGTGTGTGTAATAGCCTATTAATGATACTGTTACATTGTAGCTGGTTACAAAATGGAATCCGTAATCGTTGCGGTCACAAATTTTCTATTCAATCAAGAGCGTTAGTACTGACGCATTGCTTACACAGTCTTGCTTGGTTTACGCGCAGTCATGACCGCTCGCTCGGATTAACGCCGTTAACTCGTTTTGGGTCGCGGTGCCATCATCATCATAATCATCCTGCAGGCGGTTGTATTTGTGGATAAAGCGCGGCTGCTGACAGGTGGAGTGAGTGTTGTTACTGCGCCACCGGCTGCAGCAGACTGCGCTGTTCTCCGGCGCCGTTCCAGTTCGCGCGTCACGTACAGAACGCGATCTCGAACACTAACTACTACTATTATTATTATTATTATTATTATTATTATTATTATACATTTCCAGTAATTCGACATGTTATGTGACAGGCTTCCACAGATTGCGCACGGCACGAGATGTATGTATTTATATATTTTAAAAAATAATAATCTTTTAAACAATGCTTCATCTGCTCTCTCTCTCTCTTTCCCTCAGGCCGACCAGCTGACAGAGGAGCAGATTGCCGGTAAGCAATTTGCCGCCATGCACGTGGCCGCCGCTGTGGATCTCCGTGCTTTTCCCCCCTCCCCTCTTTCTCCCCTCCTCCCTCCTTCTCTCTCTCTCTTCGCCCTCTGCGTTGGATTTATGGTTTTCCCTTTTATGGCAGCGCCTTAAAGCTGCGCCGGGGAAATGAATGGACGCGCTGGTGCTGCAGCGAAAACCGTTTAAAAGCTCAGCGGATAAAAGGAGTCTCTCTTTCTCTGGCTGTCTGTACTTGTGGTATTTGACGGGTTAGTGTTTTAAAACCAAGCACACGGTGTGGTGGATTGTGAGAGAACAGATCGAGCTGCTAGCTTGGGTGTGTCCGCTTTGTGGACTCTTCCATCTGGCTTCTCTGAAAATGGCTCCTCCTGTTTTGTTCAGATGAAATTATTGCATTTTGCTCGAAGCTCTTACTGTATCTTGTTTGAGCTTAAGTTTTTTTTTTCTTTCTTTCAGGAATACCAAACAGCTAATTTGGCTGGGTCAGTATACGTTCTCCGCCCTGACCAAGGACGAAAGTCTTGGCTCATCAGGGCACCAAAGTGTAGTCACGATGGAAAATCTCAACCCAAATAGCATCGTTCAGGCCACAATGGTCTGTTCCATAACGACCGTGAAGTCAGGGTGGGTTGCCTGTTGAGACCAGACAGGCGTAGATGTTGATGTGTGTCCCTGGAGATGTTGAGGTCACAGCTTTCTTTCCTTCCCGTGCTACTTAGTAAGGTCAGAAAGGGAGGGAGGAGAATCAGAGAGCTGTGAGGTCACTAATGAGTATCCTGTAGCTCAGTGCAGACAGGTTCTGTGTTTTTATGGATCAAGGTTCAATAGCTTTGTCTCTGGAGGATGAGAATACGATCACACTGAAATCACTATAGAAATAGAGGTGGTGCTGTACAAAAAGTACTATAAACCTGTTTTGGTAAGAACGTGGCAGCTGTTGGGATTTTCAGATCTCTTTCGAGCTGTTGAAGCCAGCCTTGTTGGCTGTTTGTCAGTTTGGGACAGATACTGCCTTCTTGTGATGGAAAGTCAATATGGTCTACATTTGTTACACAAGTGGCCCAGCAGTAATGACTCCTTGTTGCATAACAATGATTTTTAGCAGAAACACTTTGTTACTAAGAGGCAGAGATGCTACAGTCATATTATTTTGCAGTGTTGAATGCCGCTCCCCACCCTCCACCACAGGCATGCACTGGTGTGTGACTAATACATATTGGAACCGGGGGTGCAGGGTATGGAAATCATAATCGTTTATGCCAGCTTGTTGTGGTACACACTGTGACTTTGCCATCAGCTGCATCAGCTTTCTACACTCCAGCTACTCTTTGCTGTGTTTTTCTTTCATCTGTGTACTGTCTGACTCCTTCAACCTGTCCAAATTTCCTCTTTAATACACACATATCTAAACTAAGTATCTAAACTAAGCCCACTGAGTGGAGAACTGATGCACTCAGACTGTATGTTGCCCTGGGATTTGGATGTAGACTCAAGTGTTCTGGAATGTTTAACCACCAGTTAAGTACTCTGTAGTGGGATGCATAGTATTATTTCTTTCCATTTTTGGTTACTTGTCAGTGTAGTCAGGTGCAAATAGTCTGACAAGCAGTTCCTAATGTAGTGAGCTTTACTCTGAATTTCATGCATTGGAGAGTTTAGATTTCTTGTTTACCTGTTCTTTTTATATCTGCAGAGTTCAAAGAGGCATTCTCACTCTTTGACAAGGATGGAGATGGCACCATTACGACCAAAGAGTTGGGGACTGTCATGCGCTCTCTTGGCCAGAACCCAACAGAGGCTGAGCTGCAGGACATGATCAATGAAGTGGATGCTGATGGTACATTTTACACACACACTGTCGGCTGACCCAGAAGCACTTGGATATTTTATTTTATTTTTTTAACAACTGCTTCTCTTCATAGGAAATGGGACGATAGACTTCCCAGAGTTCCTGACCATGATGGCAAGGAAGATGAAGGACACAGACAGTGAGGAGGAAATCAGAGAAGCATTCCGTGTCTTTGATAAGGTAAAGGTCTATGCTGGGAGCAAAACAAGTGAACAGTAGGAGTTAATTTCCTGCGTTAATTACATGTCTGTGATGCACATCATCTTGTTTTAGGATGGGAATGGATACATCAGTGCTGCTGAGTTGCGTCATGTGATGACAAATCTGGGCGAGAAGCTAACTGATGAGGAGGTGGATGAGATGATCAGAGAAGCAGACATTGATGGAGATGGACAAGTGAACTATGAAGGTGAGTCTGTCTTCACACCTGTGATAGTCATGGACCAGTACCTATCCATAGAAAACACTCGATCACCTTGTGGCTGACGCACTTAGTAGAGCTACAACATGCATAGGTAGAGGCTGGCAATGCATTTTCTGTAGAGATTAACAACTTGCATTATCTGTCTCCACAGAGTTTGTACAGATGATGACGGCAAAGTGAAAGCCCTGTACAGATCCCCTCTCTCTCTCTATCTCCTATAAATAATTTGCCTTTTTTTTTTTTTTTTTTTTGTTTAATTTATCTGTAAAACGTTAAGTCCCCCCCTCTTCCTCCCGGCTGTCCAAAGGAACTGCATGTAAACTGCATAGGATCTAACTCCTCATGTCCCTTTCTTTTGCTGTCATCGTGTGTTTTGGAGTGACGGTGCGGTTACACGATCAGGTGCTTGTTGCGGCGATACGGGGCGGTGGCGCGCAAAACCCTGCACGTCACATCTGTTTGCCCCCCACCCGATGCGTAGCAAGAGTGGAGACCTGTCAGCTGGTTTGCCATTCGGCGACAATGTTGGCAGGGCAACAATGTAGAGGAGTAACTCTGCATGGACTATGGACAAAGTATATAATATATATGAAATTTATCAGCATTGCACTACTGCAAAAGAAAAAAAATATATAAAAAAAGACACGGGTGTATCTTCTAGATACTCGTACATAAACTCTTTTTGTATCTGCTGTTCTGTACCAGAGAACTTGTTTGAATCTTATGATGCTTTTTAATGGTTTATTCACTTTCACTTTTGTTTTCTTTCTTCTTTTTTTAAACAGCTTAACATCATTGTCATGCCTCAAATAATCCATTCCAAGTTGTATATTTGTTTTCCAATAAAATTTACAACCCAAAATTGAAAGGTTTCCTTGTTTGTAGAGCATCCTTAGTCCCTTGAGAACTCGAAGCTCTTCAGTATGTTGGCCGTTATGCATCCCTGAGCTGATTTATTATTATTATTTTCAAGTGGTTTCAATCCACTTACATCAACCAGAATGTTTACAATTATTGTAGTAGAAATTGTTCATTTGTAAATCATCATACAATGTATCTCTGAGTCAACTGGTCAAATTACTATGTGTAATCACAGGATAGGATGGGGGGTGTGTCCTCCTTGTCAAAGCAAAATAAACGTTCATTAAAGTACTCTTAAAAGACAACTGTGGTCTGTCATCTTTTGTGTTTTGGTTTTTTAGCAACTGGTGTAACTTGTGGGAAAATCATGGATTCCTAAACCAGTCAATTTTTGTCTGACTTCAGGTGGTTTTTCAGTAACAGCAGAAATTAATTGGAATATTGTAAGGTAATCTTTTCCCAAATAATTACAGTTCTTCCGCTCACAGTGGAAACTGCAAAAGATCTAAAATGGCAACAGTGCCTTGAGGGCACCAAAGAAGTCTGCACTGTGGGGCCTTTAGCTGTGTGTGTTCATAGTCATGGTTTTAATTGATACGGTGACTGAAGTGGAGCGCAATAAGCTCCTACTGT
Organism: Dolichallabes microphthalmus; assembly: GCA_026413445.1. Lineage (NCBI taxonomy): Eukaryota > Metazoa > Chordata > Actinopteri > Siluriformes > Clariidae > Dolichallabes > Dolichallabes microphthalmus. The sequence continues at coordinate 8,988,590 of JAOTQY010000039.1, forward strand.
AGCTACTTGGTAGCAAGTGTTCCTGGTAGCCTAGCAACAGAGTAGAACAGTCGGCCCAAATTCCCAGGGAAGCTAGTGTAAGAGAAATGATGCAAAGCACACAGCGCATCCTCCTGTGAACCAAATTAACAGACACATTGATCACTGCTCCATATTAGATGTTGCTACAAGAACAATTATGGTTCATAAGCTTTAATCTCTAATCAATATTCTGAAGATTAATGATCCTTCCTTTTATCAATAGTACATGATACATCTATCAAACTTCATGTGTCTAAACCAGTATTATTATTATTGTTAAAAAGGAAAAAAAAGAATGTGGGTTTAGGAAGCCAGGAGAGAGAGATATGGTGAAAGTGAAGAACATTCATTTTCCCGTCACAATGGCACCTGTCAAGGGGTGGGATATACGTACAGGGTGGGTGAAAAATAACAAGGCATTAAAATTGGTAATAAAGTTGATATTTCTAATACAAATTTATTGAAACAAATTGTAAATGTACTGTATTGCATAGGAAAATGAAAGCAAATCTTTAAATTTCAGTGTAGGCTTTTGACCCACGCTGTAGGCAGCAAGTGAACAGTCAGTTCTTGATGCTGATGCAGCAAATAAAATAGGCAACTGTAAGAATATAAATTGCTTTGACAGAGGCCTAATTGTGATACACACTGTGATGCTCCGGGCAGTGTTCTGCAACCAACCTTGACTTTTGGCATTCATGTGGATGTGATGTTGGCACGTTCAACCTACTGTACTTAAACATTGTTGCTGGCCAAGTCCACCCCTTAATAGCAACAGTACTCCCAATGGCAGTGTCCTTTTTCAGCAGGATAATGAACTCTGCCACACTGCGAAATTATTCAGAAATGGTTTCATGAATGTGACCAAGAACTCAAAGTGTTGACTCCAAAGTTCTCAATCTGATGGTGCATCTGTGGGATGTGCTGGACAAACCAAACAAGTCCAGTCCATGGAGGTCCCACATCACATATTTGCCCAATAGAATCTGCTGTCAACGACTTGGTGACAGATGTGACACCTTCAGAGATCTTGGCAGCACAAGCCAGGGCTATTCAATATTAAGTGGGATTTAATATTTGATTTGATGTTATGGCGGATCAGTGTACATGTGACGACATGTACATTAAAAATAAGTATTCTCTCAGAAATGAAAGATTACTATTGTATAAACTTGTTTTTATAATGCCATTTGTATCTTTATACAGAATGTCTGTGAATGTAAATCACAACCCTATGAACCAAATATTAATAATAAACAGTAGAGCTTAAGTCGAAGTACAAGTACAAAAACGTGTCAGTTTTACAGCTGTTACGCTAGAACGTATTTCCAGAAATCGCCTATACACATGCACAACCAGGGGGTTTATTAATAGTTAAACACCTGTTCATTATTTTCCGTACCTATGCAACAGTTCCAGGCAAAAGGAAGGCGTCTCTTTCCTGCCACGAACAAAGTCTCCCAGTGCTGTGGAAAGAGCTGGAGCCATGACAGGAAAAAGGCACAGCAAGGTTACAAAAATGATAAGAGACATCCCTCATCACAGCAATAAAGGAGCACAGACGGTAGGTTTCATGTTCAATAAAACCGCTTCAGTGTGGGTAGGCTTGTTATTATGTTACAGGGCAAGCTTCAAAAGGCTTTGATATTTTTTTCATTCATTTGACGCTTAGATGCTTAGTGTCTGGAAGTTCTGACATGTTTCTTTAGACTCATAAGAAAGAACTGACTTATGAGAGAAATCTGACTGACAGAAGTAGTTGGTGGAAGGACACAATTAAGGTAAGTGATGTCGTGTGCTCATGCAAAGTCCCGATCCCACTGAATGAAGTCACAAGTCTCTGATGTCTAGCTGTTCAGCAGAAAAGAGGCACACTACCGTGCAACAAGACTAACTAATATATATTGTTTGTTAATTGATATTGATGTTTATGATACTTAAATCTCTTATACTGTAGGTTACCATATAAATACACCATTTTCAAAAACCCAACATAATTTGTATATGGAGGATATTGTAACCAATGTTTCCCAGCACACCCCATCCCCTGGCAGTTATCACATACGTGATTTCATAGAGGAAGCAAGGCTCAATCCTGTGAGAAAGACCTATGGATTTAAGGACACAGGCCGTAACAGCAAGATTTGGTATATGCAGAGCGGGACCATGCTTCTTCCAGGAGCTTACAGTTTCATTGATTGTACACAAGAAGCTCTCCGATATCAAGCATCCTACCCCTTTAAGAGCTGTCCAAGACCCAAAAACTACACCCTGGGCATCCGAGATAAAGTGAGGAACCATTAAGTACAATAGTATTATAACTTTGTTTCTATTAAAATTAATGTGTAAAAAATTAACAATGTTTATGGTGTGATTGTATGTTTTTTTTAGGACATAGACCTCTCTCCATGCCATTAAGATGTGACTGAGAAGCCTGTTCCCAAATTACCCTGCAAGTATGGAGGAGTTTTTGTATTCCTGTACATTTGTCATTTACACTGCACACTGTAAAAATGAGATGGCTTTTCCGCTACTTTAGATCTAATCCTGGGCTGGAGAAGGATTTAAGGATTTAAGGATATTTTACGTTTTGCTTATTTCTTCACCATTCAAATTTACTTTAATTTTTTTTCTTTCCTACCCCATCCCTCCTTACTATGCCATGCTCTCCAATATATATCTCATTTTCTTCTTACAGACATGTCATGTTCCGTTCAGCTGTGCAACGCCTCATCTTCCTTCCTGTAAGGCCCAAAAGAGAAGAGGTGTCTGTTCATTATATCATTATATGACACAGTTTTGCTTGACTGTTTTCCTGAATGTTAAGTCTGTGATGCTGCACTATGCGAGGCAGTCATGCTGACTCGATACATGAGGCAGACTGGCAGCTGTTGTAATGCTGACAGATGAGTGAGAGTGTTACAGTAAGTCACTTACTGCGTGTCATCAGGGTGCATTTTAGGGCTTTGTTTGATTTCAACAGGGTATCATCTCAAGGAAGCTATGTGGCGTGTCAAAGCTTAAGCAGCAAAGCTTTTTTATTTGAATGATGTCTACAGCTACGTTTCATTTGAGTCTGTTTGGCATGTGAATATTTTTTATATTTAATTTTTTATGATTATTTCATTTAAATCAATTAAATCAACATTATATATACAATCCATTGCAAATTACGGTGAAAGAAGACTGTGAAAGAAGAAAGTAGAGAGAAAAAAATTAATTAACAAACAAATAAAAAGGCAATAAAAATCTCAAGATTTTGTTCAATCTACCAATGGTTGTGTGCCTTTCAACAAGACCTGATCCAAGAAACTTTGTCCAAGTCAATTACATTTTGCAAGGTCTCCAGGTTAAGGAAGAAAATACTTTCGATAGCAAATCAGCACATTCCGCAGGGCCTCCAGATCTTCAAAAATGACCAGTCATGACCTATTAGCACAGAGCTAATCCTCTCATGTGGTAGTACATTCTACATCTCTTTGCTTAATACTAGGACAGGTCTCCTTAACCATCTTAGCAAAATACATTTTCTTACTAATAACAGTAATTTGTTCAGCAATTTTAATGTTAAAAGGCGAAGTGACACATGTTTAGAGGGTAAAGAACAGAGGATCCTTTGTAATTTTTCTTTTCAAAATACTACTAAGCTCCATGGCAATGCAGTTCCAAAAGCTTAATACACATTAACAATGCCAGAAGAGAAGAATAATTACAGTTTTTTTCTTTGACATATTATGCATAGCTGTGGTCCATCTTATTCTGAATTTAAGTAGTTATGTGTAAACTGTGGAGAATTTTGTATTGTGTTTTCTTGAGTTTGTTGCAAGTGAAAACTGTTGATACAGTTAACAGCTTCTTCTTCTTTTTTTTTTTTCATTGCATCTTTTTATGATCACTTTAACAAACAACAAATAAACATTGCCCATCTCTTACAATACTAGCAACTAGGGGTAAGGGGAGAGGAAGAAAATAACAACAAAAAAATAAAAATAAAATAAATAAATAAATAATAATAATAATAATAATGAAAGGCATTATTGCATCCCAAAACTCAAAATATTGCTTAACGATCAATATAATCCAGGTATGGAGTCCAAACTTGTGGAAAAGCTTCAGTAGACATATGAATAAGGCAAGTTAAAAATTCCAAGGGAATAATTTTTTTAATAATCTTGTGCCATCCTTTCAACGATGGGGGTTTGTCACTGATCCAATTGAGCAAAATATTTTTCCTGGCCAGTTAACAGCTTCTTGACAATCATCCTCTAGATATTTATTATCAAATTCATTTTTTTCCCATTTACGTTCAACATTGTGTAAACTAGTTGGGCAAATAGAGTGTTAAAGAAAGTAAAAGGAGGAAATTAAATGAGGTTGGCTCTTCTGATCTAACAAAAAGCATTCTATGCTACTGAATTTAGGAAGATTTGGAGAGTCTGTGCATTGATAAAATGGCGGATTTTAGTATCCTCAAAAAATGCTCATTCACTAGATCAAAATGCTGTGACCGTTTTAAAAAAAAATTGCATATTTGTTTTCCAATCAATGACAACCAAGTAACACAGCTGGTCGAGAAATAAAATAATTTTTATCAATAAATCTGCATTACAATTATAATAAGGTTATACAAATGTAATAATTTGCATTTTGCACCATCATGTAAACATAGTGCATGTTGACAGGAAACTACTGCATATTGTATATCTACTGTACTTTCTGAAATCCCCATTCAGATTTAGTCCACTGTTGCTATAATAACCTCCACTCTTCTGGGCAGGAGTTCCACTAAATTTTGAGGCTGTGGGGATTTGCCTATCCAGCCTCAATTGCATTTATGATGTCAAACACAGATTTCTGGTGAAGTGGCCTGGTGTTGCTTCTGCATTTCAGCTGAGTTCAAAGGTGTTCAATGGGATTGAGGTCAGGCTTTCGTCCAATCTGACCTTGTAAAACCATGAACCTCACTGAGTGCATATGTTTTAAAGCTCACAGATGGTTCAGTGGATTTGGCTCCAACAACAACAACATCCATAGATGAATGGGGGCTCCAGCTGGCCATGATTACCAGTATGACTATTTGTTGTGTATTTCCAGTGACTGACAGAAGTCTAATATTGGCAGATCAAAACGGATTAAATTTGTTGAAACTGGAACGTGTTTTGTTCCAAGCGAAAGAAGGTGGAACCTGGTCCCCACATTTCATATGACCACACTGTACAAGCCAGGCATTGTTTTTTCCGAGTAGTCCTACCACAGTACCGAACTCTGACTCAACAGTGTCTACGCTTTGTTTAACTCCAGACTTTTGAGTAGCACAAATCAGCCTTTCAGCTTGAAGCCTGAATTCACTGAAAGGCCTGCTTTCTTCAGCAGTGAAGTCCAGCTGTGACATTGATACCACAAAAATAACTTACTGGAAGCTTCCTGTGCTGTGGGCAAACAGAGGGCGCAGGCCGACGAACCTCCTGGCCACACTGCCTCTCTTTAATGAAATGAAAGGTCAATGGCTCAGCAGACATTTATGCTATGAAGCAACTATCTGCAGCAAGCCAGAAGAATGCAGGGTAGCATAAGGCCAATGCCGCAGAGAGCAATTCATTGCACTGCTCATTAGGATGGCAGGCAGTGTCCCTTTTATAAAAACCCTTGGGAAATACAGCTGCATTAACACCTCAGGCACACTTCATCTCTCCACACACTACAGCTCAGGCTGGGTGGATCATGTTCAGGCTGCTGGTGGAGTCGAGTGGCACTTAATGATAGTAGGCAGCTTTTTTAGAGCCAAGTAATGCAGGTCAGGGCTGTGGGAACTGGCTACGAGACTCTTCCTCTCAGCTTACAAGAGTATCCTGGGTGAATTGTAAAAGAGCTGCTGAGTTGGCACTTGTTGTTTGGTCGCAAGTGATCATTGTTTAAAAATGTTTCGGGAATTTTCACAATTAATTGTCGCCAGTTCTGACTTTTATTATTGATTTGTATTATATATACTGTAGAAAGAGGGGCCAGCTCCTGGCCATTACACCCTGAATCCAAGCAGAGCTAAGGGCATTACCTCTTGCTTCAGGTCTACAGCACCACGTCTTTACAGCATATGTTCTGTAAGTATTTCTCATCAGAAGCTGTGTTTATTTCCTTATTACTGTTGTATTATTGTTCTTACCTGATTTTATCCCAGTTTGGTTATCTGCCATTGTCCACCCACTCCCCTATTCTACAACGGGGAAGGTGAGGGCTAGCACATGCTTCCCCATTGACACACGAGGTCAGCCAATGCATCTTTTTAACTGCTGTTCATGCTATAAGTACAGTATGTCATATGGTAGCAGAACACACTCAGAGAAAAATCCGCCATGTTCTGCTGAAACATGAGCTCTCAGACAACAATTTACTATTATTGATCTGAGTGATAGAGCAGAGAGTAACACCGTTCCTCCAGAGCACAGGCGATTTTATTTCTTCGGATTTCCAGCTATGGATAGCTGTGGCACTGTGGCATCATCTGGATTCGCAGTTGCAATCTCCTGGCAACAGGGAAAATTATAATTTTTCTCTGATGTAATTCATGCTATTAGCAAAGTCACCATTTGACTTTATAACCATATACTTAAACCTTAAAAATTAACACCTGTAAAGATATCATACAAGTTGGCTATACTGTAAGGGTCACTTCCTTTTCATTGGGTTTTCTATAGAGGACTCCTGGACCAGGCGCATATGAGCCCTCATGGCAGATCAGCCCTTGCTTTGCCACCAAGGACAACATGTGCGACTTCCATGGCCTTTTGTGATGTATTGTAATGCTGCATAATCACCTGTTAAGCAAAAATGAATTCACATGAGATATGTATTGATGCATGTTATGTTGATATTAAAGAAGCAGACAATTTCTGTTCCTTACTTGTCTGTTTTCTTCACACATTTTTGTATTACACAAAACATGAAAATGAAAGCTTAGACAAAGTAATTGCTGCATTCATTCAGTGGATCGTTATAGCAGTAAACAGTAGTGTAGTACTTTGCTTGCATAAGGGAAAAAGTGTAGCTTGTTATCTAACCTCTCCTTTGTCTCTGCTCCATGTCCAGCTGCTGTGCCTCCAGCAATCTCAGTTATGTGGTGCACTGAAAGCAGGCTAGCTATCCATATAATACCCGAGATTTTGTGATGACTCTCACGCTCACATAGCTCATTTATTTGGAACAAAGAGGTCACTGTCACACAATAAAACAGCTGTTTCCAACATTTGTCATCACACACAGTGCCAAACTGTGTGTCAGGGGTCCCAGACCATTCCATTGCTTTTCGTATGTAAATGGAGAATATTTTTGATCCATGAACATTGTATATCATCCCCATTTCTTCATATTTTGCTTCCAAAGAGTCAGACTCTCTTGTCTCAGGCTCCAGATTTCCTGAATAACTTTTCTGGCTCTCATTTTTGTTTTGGCTTTCTTTTACAATCCAGTCCCTGTACCTGACCAGTTTCAGAGGAATATTTTTGCTTGTCAAGCCACACAGTGACCTATGAATCATTCAAGCATAAAAAAACATTTAATTTAAGGCATGAACGAGTGAAAAACAGGTGCAGATGATGACAGATGATCAGGCCGATGATTAATATACTGGTGATGCTGAACGCTGGGTGGTTGGGACAGACGAGAGGGGAAATGAGGTTGCTGCTGAGGTTGTTACATTCGAGTTGTTACATAAACAAATTGTACATCTTTATCTTTAGGCAATGTCTATTTTACTGTGTCAGCAAAACATGTATTACTTTTTTAACATTTTTATTTAATTTTTTTTTTTTTTAAAAGGGGTTGCCCAATATGATGGACAGTACTGTAGGGATTTTGGTTGTTGGTTTAGGGATCCAGGTTCGAGCTCCACTGTCGGTGGTTGCTACCCCGCATACTACCCAGCCACCACCACTACCCAGATAATATGAAAATATGCGAAAAGAGCATCCGGCTTAAAAACCTGTGACAGATTGCGTGCGGATTGGCCGGTTGCTGTGGAGACCCCTTGACGGGATTGTCGAAAGTAAGTTTGACTGTAGTAAAAAAACTTTTTTTCCCTAAATGTTTAAAAAAGATATACCTATTAGACGTAGATTTAGTTACACTCCTAAGTATGTTGTTTCAAATGCCTTCAATGACTTCTGGAACAGACCTACACCTGCAAGGTGATGCATTGTTAAACTGGATGTCATTTTCATTCTTTTGCTTCCTAAATTTAGAATGTGTGGCAGTGAAATTCTACTCTTTGTTTTGCAGGACATCTCAAGGGCTCGTGGCAGCTCGCAGGTTATTTTGACCTGGGTCATATTTAGTGCACCTATAAAGCAAAACAATGGCAGTGTGTGGCCTCAGTTCATTCGACTCCATCATTGACAGGTGTGTTAGTATTACAACAGAGGCCTGTTAAATGACTCCTGCAATTTTCAAGAGGCAGAGAGCTTAATGGACCTCATTGGAGAGTGTTCCTATTGTGTGTGTTTGTGAAACATGAGCCAGTTGTGGACAATTAGCTCGCTTCTCTTTGCTCTGAGGGACCTGGAGCAGATAAATGGTCTAATATTAAGACATGTTTGTCATACTATAAAGTGTACAGAATGGCTATTGAAAAGACACAGGAAGCAGACTGTCCTAAAAAATTTAATTGGTGAGACTTCATTATTCAATCATTAAGATAATAGAATATTAAGTGTCAGATAATGGCAAGGGAGTCGAGTTCCTCTCGATAACAGAGTCAAGTTTCTTTCAGCTGCTTTCTGTATGCTAAATGAACTCGGTATTAGCACATATGGCTAGCTTTTCCTCTCACATCATAGCATTGTTTCATCCTTATCTGTTAAACAGTAAAGCTGCTTGGTGTCGGACATGCAACCTAGTCTGGACACCCGACCCGTTCAAAGTCCTGCCTCCCACTGCAGCATGAGGAACCAGGAGCCATACTGGTGTCTGGTGGTCCAACACACACACAAACACACACACACACCTCAAGGCTGGGGGACTTGCCATATTAAGTAGCTATAGCATTTCTAGAAGAGCATGCATATTGTATATACTTGAAAAGATTTACTTTTGTTGTAAACATAAGTAAATTACTAAAGGATGTAAAATGTAGACAGTCAGTGAACATAAGTGTAGTCAAACTACAGCAGTAATATGAAGTAAAAACACCTAAACATTTAGGTTTTGAATTGTTTCGCTATTCCGGTTTGAAACATTCCCATCTCTCCTGCATGTGTCCTTCTCTTTGATTGCACTCTCTGGATGAAAGTATCCTTAGGAGGGAAAAGCAGAGGGATGTTGCAATGATCTGCCAGTCTGGCCTGCCTAATTATTCAGACAGTCAAGGCGATGAATGGTGCTGCCTAGCACTCTTCATCAGCTGATGTCAAAGTGGCAGGCCATGCAATTCATTAATCTGTCTCCTTTTACCAGCTGCTGTCACGACCTCCCCATGTGGCCCAATACATCACCCACCGCGAGCACGGCTGTTTGGTCAATTCATCTGCCCTAACTAAGGCTAGAGAGTGAGGGTGAGGTGAAGAAATTGAGGGAAAGTAAAACGAGTATATGCACATGTTAACTAGGGCGAGTGAGTGAGTGATAGAGAAAGAGAGAGAGAGAGGTCATACCTCAGGTGACCAGTATCACCCAAGTTAATATACTACAGTTTCAAACCAGGAGGTGGAAATCCCACTTGAAAAACTAGGAGCATATAACAAACACCACCTGACAAACCACAAACTCATTGCCCTTCAGGCTCTTCTTTTACTCTCTCTCTCTCTCTCTCTCTCT
>JAOTQY010000039.1:9017124-9029183 GCA_026413445.1 Dolichallabes microphthalmus
TCCACATCATTGCATTCAGTTTTTATTCACAATTTGTTTAGTGTCCCAACTTTTTTGGAATCCGGTTTGTATTTTGAGCCAGGCTTAAATGGCCCATATTGTGGATGAACAAAATTTTCCTTGCTTTACAGTAATAATAATTTGATTTACTATGTAAACAAGACAAACTGTTCACTCTTAAGGTCGTACAGTTCATATGCTGCAAGGCCAAGATATTTTAAACTGCATCACATCCTTAAATACAATTACTTAGCCGACAATTTACCCCAGAGTTGCTTGGGCCACTGTTCTTGCAGGGCTACGGGTAAATTGCTGTACATGTTGTGCCGTTCCTGGTGGCTGGGAAGCAAATTTATCTTTGCATAACTTTCAAGTGATTGGAAAGGAGTGGCTGAAATTTCTGTTTTTCTAACATCCATCGTCCTTAAAGGCACACTAACATAAACAGTCTAGAGCTATAGGGTTTAGTTGGTCATACATAAGCCCATGTAAAACATAGAAGCATAGTGATAAGACATGATAGGACAGCATGCAGTAGACCTGTATGTTGTGTTTTAAATTAATTAGATTTGATTGATCTGGTTTTAGATCTCACCTTTCCACTAGCCATGAGAGACAAACCCAGTTGGTACCAGAGATGAAACTCATTAAAAGAGAACTTCATAGCTCGCTCCAAACACTGGTACAGAAACACACACACACACAATTACAACATAACATTGCTATGCATGACATTTACAGTGCAGTGTGTCCCAAAGGTCTAGGCAGATAGGGCAAATCGCATAATTAAACAATTACTTAGATAAAACCAGATTCATTAACACAAGTTCATGTGTGTTTACAAAAAAAGTTAATCATGTAGATGATGTTTTGTTTAAAAAAAAAGTTCCCATATTTATGGAGTCCTCTACAGTTTACAGTTAACACAAGGAACTGTAAAACGGTCAGGTATTTGCAGTACTGTGCAGAAGTCTTGAGCCACTCCTCTTTTCTTTGTATTTTTCTTTGAAAGAGTCAAACTTTCCTTTATTTCAATGTAGTATTGAGGAACACTTCTCCAAGCTTCCTGAAACGTATTCTCTTTCATTTTCAGTCCAGTCCCTGTACCTGACCAGATTCAGAGAAATGTGTTTTGTTTGTTAAGCCACACAGTGAATACAGTACTTCAAGCATAAAAAAACCATCTAACTTAAGGCATGAACCAGTGAGAAACAGGTGCAGATGGTGACAGATTATCATTGGCTGGTGATTAATATACTAGTGATGCAGACGAATGTAGATGAGAAGGAAAATGAGGTTGCTGCTGAGCTTGGTAGGTTGGTATATGAACAACAAATTTGTAAATGGAATGTTTAGGCACTTTGCAGCCTGTCACAGGAAAACATTTGTTTTCATTTCTTTAATTTAATCTACACAATTAAATTTAAATTCAATTTAATTTAAGATGAAGAAATGATGGGTGGCTCAAGACTTTTGCACAGTACTATATATATATGATAGTTTGTTTAATTTTCAACCAGGAATTACAAATTACAATGAATGTAAAATAAAACATAAAAGATTGCCACCTGAACTGACACTCTGAATTGAAAGGGAGACATACTCTAAAATGACTGAATGGGTCATTACATGGTATTTAAGGCATTTTGGAAATGATTTAGGCCTGAAAGTTATAATCTGATGCTCTATTTTCCTCATTGCAAACTGATCTTGTCATGCATAAACATATTGTAAATTCCTGATTGAATTTATTATATACAATATTAAACATAAATTAATGACATGGGTGGATTTAGCTTTGAGAATGATAACGAGAAGGATGCTTGGTTTAGGACGATACGCATAATAGAAGAATCAATGTAATTTTATTAGCTCGGGGTTCCCCAGGGCTGTAAGTTAAGCACTTCACAGTAAGCACTGAACACACTGTTAGTAAATAAACAATGAGGAATGAGATGAGTAAAGTGGCTAGATGGTTTTGTGTTAGAATAAGATTTTTTATCTTTATTCCTGAAATCACCTGAGAGGGCTGGATTGCACCTGGTCTACAACGAACACTGCCTGATGAAAAGGTGGGAAAGATTAAGAGTCGAGAAAATAGAGAAGAATCATCTGGCACATAAGAGAAGCAAATAAAGGAACAGTCAATCTAGCATACAAATCAAGACTCGAACACGCTTCCTGTGCCCCTTGTTGTGCCTGAACTGTGATCTAAACTTACCTCAGAGAGCATGGCATATTGCCCCCTCCTGGCCATGCCAATGCTTAGCATATCATACACAGAGGAAGCATCTTGAATGCTGGCCTCACGTGCCTCCTTGTGCTCGGGTGTGCGGCTGATCACTGCCTCAGCGCTGGCCTACATCAGTGTAATAGACAGCACATTCAGTCCATTTACATTTAGATTTAGGCACTTGGCAGACACTGTTCTCCAGAGCGACTTACATAAGTGCTTTGAAGTTTCCAAAAATAAATATGTCCTTACGATAGTTCATTAGGGTACTAACTAGAAGTACTGTACCAGCAGACAAAACTGTTAGGAAGGACAGTTTTTTTTTTTTGGTTGGGGAGAGTTAACCCAAATACCTAAAAAACAGATAGGTCTTTAGTCGTCACTTGAAGTTTTACACCAATTAGTAGTGGAGTGTAAGCATATTTTGTAAAAGAGCATGTTGAGATAAACAGAAGATTTCTGCATGCTGGCCAGATGTTATGCTATGCAAATGCTATAGGCCTTAATATTTGAGTGAAGGAATAATGTCCCAAGAAAATAAAAGTTGGATTAAGTTGTCAATTATTACGGTCAAGTAAGGTGAGTAGGCAGGTTACCGTGGTATTAAGAGAGTGTGAAGTGTGACATGGTCCTTCCAACCTACAGAACAAATGCTGCATAGCACTTAATCAGATTTTAAATGCTACCCCACACTATTAGTCAGGATGTTTAGCTGTCTGTTGCAGCTGGTATTCAGCCTGAGAGGGGAAGGAATGGACAAGTAACGGAGATCAGAACCAAAAGAATGGGACAGAGAGAGAGAGGTGCGTGAAAAAGTCCCTCACCATTGACTCGGTGATGAGCAGCAGGAGCACAGCCTCTTCAACCACGTCCTGTGGACAGAACGCACTGCAGGAAACAGGAAGAAGACGTCATGCAGGTGTGTGTGTGTGTGTGTGTGTGTGTGTGTGGTTGCATGTTTCAGTCTGTAACAGAGAAGTGCTCCACTGGTCATGGAAAACTCTCAGGTGTCTTTCACACAGTACCTATTGTTTCTACGACTCCCTCTAAACCATTCTAACTGCTTCCGATTTTTCCTACCGATGTCCTTTCTGCATGCTTTGACCATCATATTTTAATGTTATGAGGATCTCCTTTCTGTCTAAACACCTGTTCTTGCTGTCCTCTAATTTACGTAGAGATCAGCAGTTATAATATTATAAATAAAAATCTAATTACCTCCTCAACAAGTATTGTTAAAATTCTATTCCTGTACAATACTTTCTCAGGTTTTCTTTGAGTCTGTATTTTCTGTTCGCAAGTTACAGGTCCCCTGTCTCTGTTTGCCTGGATTATTTGCATATTTAAAACGCCTATATATGAGTCAAAAAAGATTTGTTTTGTATTCAAATGTTTTTTTGCATGCAGTTCTTTGGATTTGTACACTCAGTCCCTTTCAAAGGTATTGAAGTTTAACAGTACAGCAAGGCCAATTCTTTTATTGTACAATAAAGACATTTGGGTTTGAGCTCAAAAGACAAATACAGTATTAGATAATAGGTCAAAATTTCAGCCTTCATTTCCTGATACTTTCACTTTGACAGTAAATTAATTTATATATATATATCGATTACTTGTGGTGACTGCATCAAGCCAGTGACCCAGTGACATCACCAACTGTTACGTTCTTCTTTTGTGATGCTTTGCCAGGTTTGCAGTGCAGTCTCTTTCTGCTGTTGCTAGCTTTGGCTGGGGTTTTCGTTCTGTCTCGTCTTCAGGAGGTGAAAAGTATTGTTAGTTGAAAGAAGACCTGGCCACTCTAAAACCTTCCACTGGTTTTTCCCCTGATAAAGTCTTTTTTGGGGTTCTGCTTCACAGCTGTTATACTTCTGCAATTAGTTGCAGTTGTTTTCCTTGTCTGATTTGTTTAATGCATGACATTTAGTACACCAAGGGTGTTGTTCTTTTTCAGGACCTTCCAAGCAGTTTTTCGCTATATCTTCGCTATATGGTGTGTGTTCGCTATGGCCACTGGCTCTGCCTGTAAAATAGGAAATGGCTTGCTTTTCTCCCATAGGCAGCTCTTTAGTCTTCATGTTGGTCTATGCTTCCTAACAACAAATGCAGTCTTTAAAGGCAAAACATTCTTGCAGTTTCCAGATGTACTGTTGTTTATCTTTAACAACTTCATTACATATTTGCTATCTCATAGTTTTGACATTGTTCTATCATTGAATTAGAAGGTGTGTCCAAACATTTGAGTCAAATCTAAACCAGAATTTCTGTAATGCGCTTTGTTAAAACTGGTACTGAACACAAACATAACTTAACTGTATTGAAGTGTTTTGATCCTGTGCGAACACAAACTTCCATAAAAATTTCAACACCCCTTTGCGTACTGTAGATTATACCATTCTTCTTTCAGTTGATATACAGTACTGTATGTATGATGGTAGAGGAGAGAACTGAGGCATCAGATGCATAATTTCTCACATCGGATTAACTTTTTTGTTGACTGTGAATGCCGTACATTCTTATTTATTTCATACACATGGACCCATTCAGTAAGTCCTCGTTTCCTGTCAGCATGGAAGGCACCACTCCCATTATGATAGAAATGTTTCATTATAAGAGAAACATGATCACTGGAATGACTTTGCATTGATTTGTAGTGACTCTTTCCTATAAGGACAGAAACAATGCCTGAGAAATGCCTCCACAGTCTTAAAAGGTCACAAGTTTGACAGAATATTGTGGTTCTGCTTTAGTGTATGTACAGGAACTTGTGAGAGAGTCTCACCCCTCTGTGCTGTAGTACTGTGGTGGTCTGGATGAAGGATAGATGGCATCTTTTGGGTGTTTGGCTCCTTCCTCATGCAGCCAAGTGGGGGGTGGAGGTGACAGTGGCCCCCAGTAGCTTTCCTCACTGACTGAACTCAACAACACCTCAACAAGCTTCCTCGCTACCGTCTGGGTAAATTACAGGAAAAGAATATCAAACGTAAAAATAAACCATGTTTTGTGAGAAAGTATCTGCTTTATTTTTAGGTTCACTGTCGAATTTCTCACCTTGCGAAAATTCTGAGACCCTCGGCTTTCCACCACCCTCAAGACCTGACGCAATTGATTAGTCCCTTGAACCAAATGACTAATGACCACAGACACACACATACACACACACACAATGGCAAAAGAAGGGATTTAGTAGAGAGGTTAAATAGAACACTCCTCTTGTGAGTACAGAAGGGAAGACAAGAATAGCAATGATGATGATAATACCAAGCCCAAGCTTTGCTTTGAAAGCAATGAATGAATCAGGTTTACAAGGGGATGAAAGTAGTAGAACTTGACCACCACCTAGTGTCTCACTGAAGTGTGACAAACATGTCCAGCTCACCTACACCTTTAAACAGTACTGCCAAGCCTGGGGAAACACTGACCTCTGCTGGACATTAAAGCTTAAAATCTTTACAAATCTTTTGCACATTCGAAGCACACTTTATAAAAAAAATATATTTTAAGTGTTTGCTACTGCTATGCAGAGTGGGTAGAGTAGCAATTTTTTTTTTACTCAAGTAAGAGTAGCTGTACTGTATACAAAATAAGATTACTCAAGTAGAAGTAAAAAGTAGTCATCCAAAATATTACTCCAGTAAGAGTAAAAAAGTATTTGGTGAAAAGACTATTCACAAGTACTGAGTGACTGTTTCAATTGTAATGTCCGAATTTATTATTATTTTTTTTTAGAAATTATGTAAGCAGCCAGACAAAATGATAAAATAATGTACAATTTCTGACATTTCCAATAAATGAAATAAAATTAAATAAACTAATAAAAAATAAATATCTTCACAAAATAGCAAATTAAGGAACAAGAAATACAAATTTCCTAATCTCACTTATTTCACAACAAAGCTTTTGGAACAAATACCCCCTGTACGTAACAAATGTGTGTTCGAATAGTGTAAATTATTTCCAGTTAAGATATATTATATATTCAGTTGCCCGGCAAATGACTCAGCAGATAGAAAATAACATTAGAACATACAGTATGTACTGTACAAGAGGTCTCACTTTACCATAAACTGTGTCCAGTAGAACAAATATAAGAAACATATATTTTTAGCCTCTAGCTTGTTTGCTAATTAGCAAACAATAACATTGTAGCATTAAATAAAACAGCTGAACTAAGCGCGACCTGTTTCCTCTGGTAAGAAGTCTAGTTTTTATATGCTTTATATGCTGAAAAATCTGTCTGTTTTGTCAGACAGAGGACAGAGAAGACACCGCATTATGATGTTGTTCTTTTTTTTCCACTGTGTGTCAGCAAAACATGCCTTGTATACTTTGAGGCCAGCAGTGTTCATCCTCTTCTGCTGTAGCATTGGAGATAGATGCCTCTGCCATGTTTTCATTCACTGTCTACCACGGCTGAAGATTAATCTTTTTTAAATCTTTTTTTAGGAAACTAAATTCAGTGTCCAACTGATGAACTCAATATGCCCCATTCAGGACCGATCATGAGTAGCAGCTTAGGTATTTCGACCTTGACTTTGGATTTGAGACACATAAAGTGACACACAAAGTACACAAACCACTACCACACAATCACACACCCTTTGTGCAGCAGGCAAAGATATGCACTCTGGAGAGCCGCCTGCAGGAAGTAACCTGGGTCTGCCTCTGCTGGACTAGATGAGATGCTGCTTTTGGCTGTCTTGGTGCTCGCTGTGCCAACAAGCTGTTAAAGCAGCAAAGAACTAGGAGAGTTAAACAACAGGAAGATTTTATCACACAAAACCAGTAAGTTATCATATTCAATCTATAATATACACACTTTAAAATCACCAAAAAATCTAACATAAAAGGTAGATTAATCTATTCCATCCATCATCGTAAATTATCTATGACCCTTACACCACACTGGAAAAATAAAAAAAAATTTGCATTGACATATTTAAATTAAGAACAGAGGTTCCACTCAAGTAAAATATGTGAGTTAAACAGAATTTAAATATCAATGAATAATGGTTAGGCGGCATGGTGGCTTAGTAGTTAGTATTTACATCTCTGCGGTCTGTGTTTGATTCCCTTCTCAGAGTCAGTGTGCATGGAATTTGCACGTTTTCCCCGTGCTTGGTGGATTTCCTCTGTGTACTCCAGTTTCCTCCCAAAGTCTCAAAGGCATGCTGATTAGGTTAACTGGCATTCCCAAATTGCCCGTAGTGTGTGAATGTTCATGTGAATGTTGACCGGAGGTCCAACCACAGTCGTAAAATGGGAATAAATACAATAGTAATCACCACTGACCTCCAAAGTCCCTAGCTGGACTACAAAGGTTCTTGAGTTTCCTGGTTTCAGAGGGTAAAATTGGTATGTTTATGTTAAACTTGCTTAGAAAATATGTCCATTAAAACCATTTTTTTTGGTAAACTAAACATAATACTAATACAAAAAAACTATATAAGTGTGCTTTTTTTTAATACTATAGTCATTGCTGTAAGCGGAAGTTGCGTTGCGGAGGAGCCCAACCTACCCGCCTTGAGACACACACTATTGGAATTTGTCAATACAACTTAAGCGTTGGAACCCAGAACATCTGGTTAGAAGTGTTGGAAACCAGAGCATGCAAACTCTCTGCTCACAGACCAGATGAGAGTGTCCTAACCCTGGAGGTGCATGGCAACTGTGCTAAATACTAAGCAAATATACAACCATAAAAGATAGATAGTATGCTTGTCATATTTAAAACAAAGAGACCTTGTCTAACTCCTGCAGGTAGAGCAGAGCTGTATCACAGGCCCGGACATAACAGGACAGACTTTCCTCTTCTCTCTCAGAGAGCCGAACACGTGAGGCAGCAGACACTGTTTGATGGTCCAGAGACAGACCTGAAACAGATGCACAGACTTAGGAATCTCATCTGCCGTTGATAATGAAATCAAATATTCAGCAGGAAAGAGTATAAGGGAAGAATTAAAAAGGGAGAACAGCACTGCATTTAATAAAATAAAGAAAAAACAATAGTGTCTTGTGTCTTGTAAACATGCAGATAATAAATGTTTGTACTTTCTCACATTTCTTTGTTCCCCTGAGAGAGAGAGAGAGAGAGAGAGAGAGAGAGAGAGAGTCTAGGCCTTTACCAGAAGAGGTTGAAAAGGTCATTAATATACAAATAAATCTGTGTATAACTCCTAGACAGCAGGAAGGGAGGAGGGGAACAGATATGAGGCTTAATCAAATGAGGGACAACTGCCAGTGCAGAGGCAGGAAAACACAGTCAGAAATCTCAGCTTCTGCCATTCTACAGTATCATTACCAGAAACAACAAAATAGAGCAGTAGAAAGATCATGGATTCTGGGTCATTTTACTTAAGAACAAATAACCTTAGGGTGTCACACATGATGCTGTGATCCATGCTTGTATTTTAACAATAACTGACATTTGATTTGGATCATACCGGTGATGTTCACACAATATACTGGAATTTCATACCATAAAATATATGCTAAAACTAAGAATAAATATGAAAACATATGTTACTCATCAAAAGGTGAAAAATTTAAAAAGGTGAAATTTGTCCCGATGACTACAGCATAGTCGTGGCATAAATAAGAATTCTGATACTTTTATCTTTCTAAAAACAATGAGTCATGATAAACTTTCCATCCAATCTGTTTTTAATGTAAGTTTCTGGGACAACTATATATAGCCCCTTTCTTACTGACAGTGACGCAGATTTCCATGCACTTCTTCCTGAATTCAATGTTGTTTGTTTTATTTTGGAAAAAACTTACATGCACAACTGGTAGTGAATAACCACAAGATATTTTCATCTCAAATGACATGGCCTCCATCCTCCAAGTGTGAGCATACCTGAGGGAGCTGATAACCTGTGGACTCAAGGTCTTACGAGAGCACTTCCCCAATGGATTTAAACAACTTAAAGCATTTCAGGTTCATACAGTATATGGACATGTTCCTGCCCCTCCAATGCCGCATACCCCTCCCTCCCCCAACATCCCAACCTCCCTGCCTCCAGTTTAGACCTTGACTGTGTTTGGAAGAGTGTTGCAGATTGGGAAGCTTGCCTTTACTCGAACCTACAGTAATTACTGGATGACGGAACACAACAGCTGTGCTGCTTAGTGCCACCCCACTACAACTTTTTATTTTTTTTACTTACATTTCTTGTTTCCATTGTGTTTCTGTGGTATAATTAAACCATACTTTAATACAATAATGATTTAAACCATTGAACCAACTTTATTCACCACCCTGTAAAATTCAAAGATAAAAATAAAATAAAAATCAAATGAAAAAACAAAAGTGTGCACACCCTTTTATAATCGGGAACAAAGAATTGTTCAGAATCAACCGATCAACGTAACTCAAGTTAAATACTACCCCTAAAATTAATTAAAGAGACTGATTAACCCCAAATAAAGTAAACCTGTTCCTATAAGATTTTGCAACAGGATCTCATGGATGAAAAATATATTTTAAAAAATCCACTGCATTAGATATACCATGTAACCCTGCAAAGAAAATAATTAACTAGCGGGAAAATGTAGCACAACAGGGACATCACTAAAAACAGGATGTCCCCCTGAAATTGATTAAAAAAAGACCGAGAGAAAAGTGTTCAGAGAGGCTGCCTAGAAAAGGCAACATTAAAAGAATTGCAGCAATTTCTCCCTACATGTGACAACAATTCTTCATACGCCTGGGCTAAAGGGTAGCGTGGCAAGGTGGACGCATTTTTACCCAAATATAACACCCAAGCCCAGCTAAAGTTTACAAAAAAAAATACATCCAACCTCCCAAAGCCATGGAGAATAATGTGTTGACCGAAGTTAAACTTTCTGATTAGTTTAGTGCAAGAAACACAGCACATCAGCAAAAGAACACACCATGCAGAATCATGCTTTGGTAGAGGGAATAATAAATAGCTCTAAATCTCAGCCAATTCTGGCAAAAATCAATACAAATTCTGATAGCAGTTCAGATGAAAATTAATTTCACATTTCAACATGACAATAACGTGAAACACACCTCTAAATGAATAAAGGAATGGCTTTACAAAAACAAGATCAAGGTTTAGGAAAGGCCCCAGCCAAAATCCAAATGGAAATTTGAGGTGTGTTGTGAAGATGTCTGTGCAAAAGAGATGCCCAGTCCATTAGACTTGAGTTAGAATGCCTTTATCAGGGAGAATGGAAAATATTGCTAAGCAAAGATGTGCTAAAATGCTTGACCCTTCCCACAAAAATTTTATGACAGAATCTAAAAGTGTTTAAACAAGGTGTTATAGAATCTAAAGGTGCTTAAACAATTATACAACTAGGTATGGTACATATTAGGGGCATGCAGACTTTTTGATTTTCTTTCACTACATTATTCGAATGAATACTGTGATGTACACTATGATGCAGTAAAATAAGACAAAACTAAAAAAAATGTGTCCTAGTATAAGTTTACATTATTACTGCCATATAATAACCCCTTATTACTTATTACATTATTTTTAAGATTCCAACCAATATCATTTGCAATGTAGAGGACAAAACCAACTAAGCTTCATTTCATACCTTTGATGACAAAAGCCTCTGCCAGCAGGCGCAGATGGTAAAGCGGCTGCTCATCCCGAGCGAAGTCCTCAATGCCAGCTCGGGCGCACATGCCCTGGGCATCTCGATAGTGACCCTCTGCATAGTGCACTTTGGCCAGGAGAAGTAATGCTTCATTCAGGTAGCGTGGCTGGGAAGAAAGAGACCAATTAGACTTTTAAATGTTATACCCCCTCCCACTAAGCCGAATTTGCTACAAGCCTCTCTCGATTTCTCCCGGTTTGAAGTTGTTGTGGTCAGTACCAATTCATTAAATTTTTCGAGCATAGCAACCCACCATTGAGGCGTTAATGATGTAAACAAATTTGTAAGGAAATTAAAATGACTCTACAGTGAATTTTGACATAAGGCAATAACGAAAAGTTAGCAACATGATAAAGTTTCAATAACGAGCAATTAAGGAAATTTAAAAAGTCAAAAAAAAAAACTGATGAATAAAACTTTACCATCGCTACATAGACGAAGCGAAATTAAAACGATATTGCAAATTATAACCAGGGTGTTAACAAAATGATGACAACCTCATGGGACACTCTCTGACATACAAAGGTATACTGCAGCCGGAGCGCACCGGCATGAGGCTCCGCCCCTTTGTCCTCTCCAAGTGCAGAGAAATAATATTCATGCAATCCGGTTGGAATTAACACAGCTGTGTGATGCATCAATCACTCACAAAAGCTGGGCACAAATGCACCTGCTGCAGCATTAAAGCGTGAGGGCAGTGATAGTATTATCGAAAGAGGGAAATACATGTCAGTATTTATAGTGACATTAAAATATTTGCATTGAATTTAATCATGCAGCACTTTTAATATTCATAAGACACTCAAAGGCTAATAAACATGATTAAGAGAAAATTGCACACACGCGAGACAGACAGAGAGAGTTTTTCGCAATTATACATGCACACCCCCACTTTATATTTGGGATCTTTATTTTTCCTCTTCTTTTGTATCAATAATGATACTTCTTCGACTGCACTTTCTCCTTTTATTATTATTATTATTATTATTATTATTATGCACGTATATATTTTTAATATATTTATTTTTGTTGTTAATTTGGGACCTGATTCTGAACTTTTGTGTATGATTAATCTCAATGCAGATATTGTACTTTTCTAGATATTGTACTGTACCTCCTACACTGTAAAATCCAATTAGTAAACCTTACTTAAAAAAAGCATGCAAACCGATTGCCTTAAAAAAACCAAGTA
>JAOTQY010000039.1:9091382-9102228 GCA_026413445.1 Dolichallabes microphthalmus
CGAGCCTGGCCGGGAATCGAACCCAGACCCTGGAGGTGCAAGGCGACAGTGCTAACCACTACACCACCGTGCCGCCTGACAAGAAACATGTACTTTAAATATTATACTAATGTGATTTATTTTTTCTATCATCACTGATAGAGTCAAAACTATATATAGCCAGCATGGTGGTTTGTGGTTAGCACTGTCACCTTGCAACTCCAGGATCTGGGTTTGATTCCCGCCTCAGGTCTGTGTGCACGGAGCATGTTCTCCTTGTGCTTGTAGGGTTTCTTTCGGGTACGCCGATTTCCTCCCACAGTCCCAAACCCTGCAGATTAGGTTAATTGGCGTTCCCAAATTGGCCATAGTGGTGTAGATGGATTGAAATCCCCATTCAGGGTGGGTGTACCCCACCTTGTACCCTCCAGGGTAAATAGGAGTATTGTTGCAAATTAAAAGAAATCCACAATTAAATTGTACTGCTTTTAAAATAATTCTTTTTTGCTCGTTTTACTCTTAATACCATAACATACACTCTCTGGCTATTATTTTGTAAATTCTTTCAGTATTTGAAATAAAAGCGTAAATAAATCAACTTTTACGCCATATGAGCCATAAGGTGTACTTAATCGTGATTGGTGGATTTCCGCACAACGTCACCGGAGCAGCTGAAGACGCGCACGCGCGATACGTTCGAACACAGCTGTTCGCGGCGACCCTGCTGCGGTTAAACGTGTGTGGAGTCGTGTAGTTTCGAGGCGCTCTAACACGAGGGCATGTTTTCTTTTCAAGGTTTTGAGAGGTACTAAATAACATTAGTAAAGGACAGACGCATATTTTACTTACGAGGGCACCACCAAATAGGTTCTCACATGCAGCATGAAAGTTAAGGTGTATAATGAGAATTCCAGCCACGAGATAGCGCTTTGGGTAAACAGACACACACACACACACACACAGGCATGGATTATAAACATTAAATAAATGTTCCAGGAAGGGATGAAATAACAGCTACACGTGGCTTTAGAAAGAACAGAGGACTAAAAACTGCTGAAGAACAACCTCAGAGTCATACACCTTAGTCATTGTGCACATTAGAAAAAGATGTGGTTACAATTCGGTCAAATATCACAGTAGTTGAAATAGTTTCCGTGTGATCACTTTAGCGTCTGATTCATGCAGTTTGTCGTGAACCACATGTTAAAGAAATCTCAGGTTACTGGATGCCAGATCGTTGTCATGTTGGATAACTAATAAATGTGTTAATGTTCAGGTTAAGTTATTTCCCCCTTTACTGTAACACGGCTGTTTGTTGAGCAAGTGCGTTAAAATGTACACACCTGATGAGCCCCTGTGCTACACGCGTTCACTCACACACAGCAGCAGCCGCAGCACGGTTGAGCTGAAGATCAAAATTTACTTTTAACACTGCACATTTCATTTCACTGTAAATGTCACATTTACATACATGTATGATGACTTCATACTGGGGATGATGAGTATGTATAGCTGTGCTGTGTTGCACTGATTCCCTGTAAACACGGTTTGGGCAAACCGACGCGTTTTGCGCATTTCCTGCACTGTAGTGTTCACACACAGCTGGGAGGAGGGGGGAAGAGGCAGGGCTGCAGGAAACCGAGCACCGATGAACAGCTAAACGACCCGGGAAACTGAAGAAGAGCGAACGGAAACGACTCCTATCCTCCTCGGCCCTATAACCATTTCCCTTCATCAGCTGGACGTGTGTGAGGTAAAGACCTTCCATATGCCGGGGACACAAACTGGACTCCGTCCCGAGCTCCGGCCTGGGGAGGAGGAATAGTAGGAGAGGATTTCTACCCCTGAGGAGCTCCAGCTCGGGCATGTTTTTGCTCTCATGCAGAGATCGAAGTACCCCATATGAAGATCGTTGCGTTTCTTTTCTCTTTTTGACGCATTGACGATCGAGCTGCTTTAAAAAAAAAAAAAGGAAAAGAAAAAAGACAAATCTCATGTGTTCGTGGAGCTCGACATCAGAGCGCTAAAAGAAGTGAAACCCTTGTGTCCGTGCCGCCGGGAGGACTGTCTGTGAGTCTGAGTTCACTGTTCATTTCACCTAGGGAGATTTTGGAGTGTTTGATTGCCGAGATTTTTCCTCAGCCGCCCTGTTGAAGAACTCACCGGAGTTACAGGGCTGATTAAAGGTGCGGTCTGAGGAATTAACTGCCGTAATCACGTCACCATGGTGGTCTTCAACGGACTGTTGAAAATCAAGATAATCGAGGCACTGGACCTGAAACCTACAGCCTGGTCTTTGAGGCATGCCGTGGGACCGAAGGCGCAGAGCTTCCTGCTGGACCCCTACATCGCCCTGAATGTGGACGACTCACGCGTGGGGCAGACATCCACCAAGCCGAAGACCAACAGCCCTGCATGGCATGATGAGTTTGTAGCGGAGGTGCGTGACGGCCACAAGATTGAGCTGTCGGTGTTTCATGACGCGCCCATTGGCTATGACGACTTTGTGGCCAACTGCACCATCCAGTTCGAGGACCTTCTGCAGAACGGCAGCAAGCACTTCGAGGACTGGGTATGGCCGCCCTTATTGGCGTTTTTACCACTCTTATATTGTGTATGCATCATGTCATTCACCGAATAAATGATTCTTTTCTTTCCCAAGCATGTTTTTCCTCTCCCCAATGTAAGCAGGTTTGCAGTAGCCTCTGATCAGCCTTCACATACACTGGTTGCATAGAGACCGTGGCAGAGGGTGCACACACACAGCCTGTCATAAATATTCCCCGCAGCTGTAGAGAGCCATATTACCACTGCTGTGCAGTCCTGTAGTCTCATAGTCAACGGCCAGACAGGGGCGAATTGCGCAATCGTCTCGAAAGCGAGACAGGCAATATGTTTGTCTCATTTAGGTACAGGTGGTCCTGTTCACACTAATAGAGTTAGCAATTAGATAGAGTTAAAGTTAAATGAATTATTTAAGAAAATAGAGATCTGACAGATCTTCTTGTTGATGTGTAAGCATACAGTATGCAGTATCTGTATCTTGCTTTAAACAGTCCTGTATTGATTAATCCAGAACAATGAAAAATGTAGCAAAATATTAAATGCAGATATTTGAGCTCGGATTAATTATAGTTTAGTATAATGATGATACAGTGGTCTTATATGACAATCATGTTAATATGGGGCGAACATTTTAAATGTTACTTCCAAAAAATAAATTAAATTCACAGGCTTCCCATTTGCCAGTGGCATATTAGAAATAAAAGATTTTAAAAAGCACCCGTATTCATATTTATTCCTGCACAGATGCTATAAACAGGAATTTATTTTATATCGGATGACACAATCTCAGTCTCTGTGTCTTTGACTCTCTGCCTCTCGTTTGAAGGGCGATATGACAGGTGCACATTATGTTTCAAGGACGGGTCACAATTTGGGCCTAGAGTTTTGGCTTACTTATTCACGGCAGACAAAGGGGTTTGAATTATTGATGTAGCTCCATCAGATCTTGATGTAAGGACATGCTGAATATTTCATAACACTTATATTACAAATCACACAGGCAGAAGTTTGGCAGCTTTTGTTTTGTCACAAACATAAGAACACACCAATTTATTTATTTATTTTTCATTAATGATATATTCAGAGTATGAGTACCTGTGTATTGTGTATTGGTCGATTCCGGATTCGTTACTGACATTCTTGCAGGACCAAAATTAACTCCCTGCATGCTTCTGTTGCTAAGTTTTGTGAAAATTGATGAAGGATTTAGCTTCTCCTGTTGTTCTTAGTCATCTAAAATGTACAATCTTACAATGTTAAATTGCTTTTATTTATCGACAAACAGAAGGACTAAAATCTTCAGACTCCTCCTCTTCATTTGTGATTGCTTGTCTTGAACTGACTGAAAGTGTATAAGCTTTCCATAATCTTTGCTCACACTTCTGCCCCACAATGTCTCTTTGAAGACATTGGTGTTGGTAGAAGTTTCCATGACATTTACATGGATTTGGTTGCAACAAATTAAAAATTTTCCTCTGTTTAAAAGAACTTGTCCACATGTTCACTTGAGCTCCGGTAAACTTTTGCCCCCTTTGACAGAAGTCTGTTCTACATAGGCAAGGTGGAATTACTGAATTACTGTCTTACAGGCAGCTAAGTAGCAACCATTTGAATAGATGTTCTGTAAAATGTAAGAATAATTGTTTATGCTTATGTTCTGGTATTTTCTAATGCTGTAGTATTGCAGTAGGTTATATCACCCACACATTAGCAAGAACAAGTCAAAGACACACCGCAGTAATTTGAGCTTTCTACCACTTTTGATTAAAAATGTCACAATTAAAAAGTCAAAATGTCAGTTTATGTATGATGCAAACATTAAGCAGAGGAGGGAGGAGGTGAAATGAGACAGCGAGAGACAGAGATAGATAGATTGATAGATAGATAGATAGATAGATAGATAGATAGATAGATGGATAGAGTAGATAGATTAGTGAGAAAAAAGCCACAAAGCCAGAAAAAGCTAATTAAAAAGTCCAATCGAGCAGCATGTGAAGAGTAGTCAGGATAGGATGGTCAAATCCCTAAGAGTCAGCTTGGTCATAGCCTGATGTACTGGCTATCTATAGTGAACAAAGCCCTGTGAGCAGATTCTAAAGTCACTTTGACCATTTTCATTGCATGGGCAGTGTTCATTTCAGGGTCAGTGCGGCCCAGATTGAGAAAATGTTTTTGGGACATCAGATTGAACATTTAAAATTTGTTTTTAACCTATCAGGTAACACTGCGTATGTCCTGTTGGAAAGATATACATGTATGATGTAATGTACAACCTCTTTATCTGTGACACACAAACAAGTTTGTCATTTTGCATTCTGCTGCAGATATTTTGTAGCACGTCATACGTTGTCCTCTGGACCTGATTTGACCTTTAAGTTCGATCCTAAACAAAACCTTCATGCTTTTAAAATTTTTTTTGCAAAGAGGATTTTAATGTCCTAATCTGACATTCATGTTACTCTCCAAATGTGAATACAAATACTTCAGTACTGAAACATATACTGTAAATGGCGTCTGAAGACATGGCTCATGTGGGTGTTTAGATTTAATCTGATGGTTTGTTGTGCATGACAGTCTATTATTGTTGAAAAAGAAAGCATGTATGTAAATACTTAGCCAGGGATTTTAAAAGAATTTCTAATAACCCCAAACAATGATTCTAGTACAATATGATTGTGCTGAACACCTAATCAATCCAATGATTGTATAGATGAATTTGAAAGTTTTTTCGGACAAATTCTAATTAAGACTGATAATTACACTACCGATTAGTCTCCTTCCTATCAGAGATTTCTTTTTACTTTAGTCTTGTGTGTACTGTATATATGGTATGTGTGTGTGATGTAGAGAGAACATACAGTACTGTATATGCTTTTTGTGTCAGGAGCAAGTTGCATGTGCTGTAAGGTGAGTAAGTGATGGTTGGCTACTCACTGCTGATTTATCCATAACTGGGAATTCTCTTTGACATCCTTTTCTTTGGAAATTCACACACATGCAGAAGCATAAACAAAATCCCTTTAACCTTCCAGACAAAAACGTCCATTGTCTGTTCTCCACTTGAGTTTGTCATTAAGTTTTTTTTTTTTTTATTGCTTGCCAACGGGTTGTTGTTCTTTGCGTGCAGCTCTGTGCAGGAACATTTCATGACCATTCACTTTTGAGTTAAAACACCATAACAGAACTCGCTGGAGGTGTGACGTGTGAGATTTGCCTGCTGTGTAAACTTTAACAGGACCATTTTATTCGCTCCTCTTTCCCAGCTTGTGTGTCTCTGTGTTTCTTCTGTCCTCACTCACGGCACTGCGTAATTACGTTATTATTCTATATCTGTCAAATATTCTTCTTAACCTAAATAGAGTATGTTTTACATGTTTGGCTGCCGCAGAGCTTTTAAAACATGTTTTAAATGACCAGTACAGAAAGTGCCACAGAAAATTAAGATTTATTCCTATCCTAGCATTAAGCAAGATGGATATTCTTGCTTAATGTTAGCAAGATATTGTGCATTATAAGGATATTCTACCCAAGGTAAGGCAAGGGCAGTGTTTTTTGTTTTTTTAATAATAATAATAAAAAAAACACCCAAGATAATTGATTAAATCATTAATTATATATCTAACTTATCCTGTTTAAGGTCATGGAGCCGATCTCAGAAAACTGCCTTGTTCCCGAATCTCAGGGCACAAAGCAGGGTACACCCTGTATCGGGTGCCAACCCAAAACACAGGACAAACACACACTCACATTCAGAGTACCCGGACTAAACCGACCAATGACAGGGCAATGATTCACACTTCACCCCAGGCCTAGAGGTTTAAGTTGAGATTTAAATTTAACCACTGTGAAACTGTACTATCCCCAAAACTAAGCTGATGAAAAGACAATAAAGACAATATAATAAGGTACAAAATTACATTAGTTGAAAATGTAAAATAAATGCAATTGACAGATAAAACACACCACTGCGTTATCATACAACATTCTTTTTTGTTCTCCCATTTTTCTGGAATGGCTTGCCACTAGATTTTTAAGCATGGCTGTGGGGAATTATACCAATTTAAGCACAGTATTATTGAGGTCAGGGACTGGTGTCATGATGAAAGTCTGGGGCAAATGCAGCATTCCAAAACATTTGTTAGGTATTCAGTGCGGTTGAGGTTCAGGCTCTTTGCAGGACCCTGGAGTTCTTCTACTCCAAACTTGTTAAACCATGTTGGAGCTTGTTTGTTCACAGGGGTCTGTCATGCTGGAACAGGTTTGGGCCCCTTAGTTTCTGTGAAGTAAAATTGTCATGCTATTACATACATAGACATTGTATACAATTGCATGCTTTAAAGTTTGTGGCTAAATTTTGGGAGAAGATCCACATTTTGGGGTGTGATAAGTTTTCCACCTACTTTTGGCCAAATATAGTGTATTTAAATAATGAATCAAATTATATGTCAAGGTTTAAATGGATTATACCTGAATATATTTTTCAATCATTGGAAAGTTATTACCTTATTATAAATTAGAAGATATTTTCTTGCCTTATGATATAAAAAATGTTTTGCTATTCACCTGAAGTTAAACTTAATATGCATGCTGACAGTCTAGTTACTTAGACTCAGAAACACTAGCCATGACAGTCGTTAAATTCTTGGAATTTAGTCCAAAGTACTTTTCATTGAAAACAGGAATCTTCCTCCAGGAAAGGCAGAAAGCTTTCAGAATGAGTTTAAATCAATTCAAGGCAATGAGGAGTTGCTGCCAGACAATTGAAACTCAGTGGGTGAGTTGGTCAGGTAGTAACATGCTGTTTGCCAAGGCTTCCCGTAAAACAATAGTGAAGTGGGTGAAAGAAAAGTGGAAAGAAGACGTGGTATGTACCAAATATATCGGATGCAAAAGGCTCTTGGCAAACCACGCAGGAACAGTTAACACAAGTCCAAATATGTATGGCACATGCCTACACTTGCTACCTCCTCCACACTGCTGACTCAGGATTTAATGTCTCTCAGTTGAGTTAGTGTCTGTGAGAAGGCGAGTTTGTGTGGATTCTCATTCATATGCCTTTCACTTTACAAGCCGTTACATGCATCTCAGTATGCTGCCAATTTTCAAGGAGTACTTTCAACTGAAAGCTTTCTCAGGCACCGTGTGTGAATTTTTGCATTCCTTGCTGTCTGTCTGTGTGTGGTTTAGTATAGAACTAGCGCAAAGTCAGAATATGTGACACCGTGTAACAACATGCCACATAAACATTAATCAGCAGACATAATTAAAGTTTAACCTTAGTAAACACCTCCTTGTGTTTCTTTAATAATTGTGCATGCTGGTTATTTCTCACTTTCCAGAGGTTTGTACTGCACAATCAGAATAGTATTTTATTACACAACCCTTTAAATTACTTTTAAACAGAGAACTATTAAGTATCAGTGTATGGTTGATTTCTCATTGTGTTTGTGTAATGTACGTAAAGTCTGTAAACTGATGATTGCAACTGTAAAAATTCCGTCTGTCAGTGTCTTTAATTCAGAAGCAGGAAAGCGATAGATATGTGTGCAGTGTGTTATCTTGTCATGTGTCAATCCTGAAACCATTATGTAAATATTGGGAAGTGATAGCTGTGTATAAGTGTTAGATTGGTGTCTCAGCCTGTAGTGTACAGTAGGTGACATAAGGAATATGAAGTGCAAACGTTCAGCATACCGGGTGAGACCTAGATGAAGACACAAATGAATGTTAACAATTAACAGACTGTTAACACTTAACTGGAGAAAAACAAACAACTGTTCTGCTCATTCTCAATTACATCATTTTGTTACATAATGTTTTAGTAAAATCTGCACTTAAACACAGACCCTCCCTTAGAAACGTGCTCTTCCAGTCGTTCCTTATTAATATTGTGCCATTGCTCAGTTGTTTTGATCCTGCTATTTCTTCCTTTCCGACCCTTTCATTCTATAGTTTCAGTTTGCATTACCCCCTACTAGCAATAACTCAACTCCTGTTTGTCATCAGTGTTCGTAATTACACTGGGTACAGTGGTGACCAAAAGTATTAAGACAACATATGCCATGTATCATTGTGCACAAACAGGTAATGTCATATTGAATGTCAAGTTCAAGCCATATCTGGCTGAAGTATCAGCTGGCTTAGTTAATGGATGGAACAAATACATGCCAGGACTTTCACTTTCTGAGAGCTGGGTGTCCACCTCGGCACAAAAATAGGTAAAACGTCTGAGGCAAATTTCTGTCCATGATCGTCAGAAAGAAATCAAACAGGCATGGATTGAGCAAGTGACACCAGAGTACTGAAGACATCTTTTTGACCCTATGCCCATCTGGATCAGCAGGTTCTGAAGACTTCATACTTAACATTGATTGTCGTATAGCAATTTTATCGCATTAAATCACAAATTATTCTTATTATCTTAATTGTCTTAATTTAAAATAAGAACCTAATTAAAATATTGAATTTTACATTTGTCTCAATACTTTTGGCAACCACTGTACAAATCCTACAGTCTCACTGTCATCATCACCATCATCATCATCATCATCATCATCATCATCATCCTTTAAAAAATGCTGGGGGAAAAACCCGAGGTGGAAAAAGCCAGCAATTTCATCATTTCATAGTTGTTTTGTCATGTCATGCCCCATGAAAGTAAAACCTTCTCACTGGTATGATTTTGTTGTAGTTGTTGTGTTTGGCAAGATCCTAGTACTGATGCACACTTATAACCTCAATTAAACTGTCTGTGAACCTTTCCGGTAAGACGAATAACGCAACCATTATTTGCATCTGTATTTATTTATTATTTTTACCGCCTAAGTCTTTTATTCATTTTATTTAACTCCTTTGTTTCACAAAGCTGTTTTTTTTTCAATGGCCAGTTTATTTCATCAGAGTCATTTTGTCTGAAGCAGACTGGGAGGATACAGTTATGTCATGGTTCTCAATTGCTCTTATGCTATCAACAATTCCATCATTAACGATAGCATCTTAAAGTACAATTCTCATCCCGAGCATTTAAAAAAATTGTCTCTCTACATGATCATCTAATATTTTTAGGGCTGCCTGAAGTTAATTCCAGCCTACCATCTTTCAGCTGCATTTACACGGTTCTGTTGACATATCCGAAGCTGATGCTTTCCATTCACTTTGCATGGAGTGTTGTCATGCGTTCACAGACTGAGTTGTGAGTCACTTTTGCTCAAGGTGTTACGTCATTTTTTCGTCACATTGCTCAAGACGTCAATGCCAGGACTTTTCAAACATCTGAAATGACAGGGCAGACTTCAAAACAATTAAGCGGCATAACGTGCCAGCAAAGGTGCTGACAGTCAGCTAGTGTAAATTTATAGCAACAATTTTTATAATGAAGTAGGATACTGTAATTACAGTTTTATATTATAAATGTACAGTAAGTTCATAAAAACAATCCATTGGTAGTATTGTAAAATAATGAATATTTACAGCAGGGTAATATTTGCTGAACTAAAATCCCATAAACAACTTTTTTAAAGGGTGAATTTACATTATCTTGCTGGCAAAGTTAGGACCCTAATTGGATTTTTTTCCCATTATATTAGTTTTCTTTCTTATTTATTTATTTATTTATTTTTTTTTTACTGATTTGTTCAACTGGATTCTGTGTTGAGAGTAGTTATGTTATGTAATGCAGACATCTACAGTAGTTCAATAGAGGAGTTAGGTCATTAACTTCCTCATTCACATGCTGGTGCAGCAGGTAGCATTCTTGTTTCATAGCTTCTGGGTCCCTGGTTCAATCTTAAGCTGGGATTGCTGTCTGTGTGGAGTTTTACATATTCATTCAGTAAGCATGTTGTTGGTCTCTTCCCAAATTCTAGTAACATTCAACACGATTACTGAAAATGAATGGATGAATTTATGTAGTGTGTAAAGCTATAACATTTCATAGTAAGAGACATAGTAAGAAGAAATAAATAATGTGTTCAGAATCTACCACAAAAGTTAATGGGAAAGAGTGCAACATACTTCAGGTCTACATTTTCATTTATCAGGGCTATATAATGATTGTGTAGTCCTCACCAAGTTATGAGAGTCATGTTCAAAATTATTGCTCCCTCTTTCAATTCTATGTGTTTTTTGTGTAAAATATATCTCACTCACTCACCGCCTATACCGCTTTATCCTGTATTCAGGGTCGCAGGGGGGCCTGGAACCTATCATACACTGTAAAAAAAATTCGTAATTCTAACAGTAAAATACTGTATAAATGCTACAGAATAAAACCATATTTCACAAAACTTGGGATAACCATAGA
>JAOTQY010000039.1:9184426-9195021 GCA_026413445.1 Dolichallabes microphthalmus
ACCCACAATTCTGCAGTGCAAGAGAGAGAAAAACCGTTGGCTCAGTTGTGATGACGTGACGCTCGGCATCAAAACAAGAAATGCATGCATGATACGTGATACTCGGTGCTCGTAAACCAAGACAATGCTTGTTTTTCAAGTCAAAATTATTTAAAAATCTTTGCTCGTCTTGCGGAACACTCGCAAACCGCGTTACTCGTGATCCGAGGTTTCACTGTATATATAAACCGGTCGATCACCCAGTGACCAGAATTGGCTGATTTTCAGTTTGATTAGCTGTCACTGTTGATCTGCCAATCAGCCTCACATATACTCGATTCTATACAAAAGCTTCCGAGCGGTGCAAGAGAAACACATTTTTCAGTCTAAAATCACAATGAGTGCTAATTATTCCAAAATCGCATCTTTTAGAAGCCCCACATGCCCGTGTTAGAAGCCCCCCGTGCCCACGTGCTCACAGCCATTCAAGCTTTGAGCTCAGTCAAGTTGAGTTTTGAGAATTTGGAGGCATTTGAAGTGCTAAAATGTTGCCCTTTATTCATAACCCTACAGGAAGTGCACTCTAAACTATTAACACATTTTTATCCTGTGCGGTAGGAGTGGGTTATTTGCTAAGGTTGTTTAGAAATAAAAATTCTGGTGGGTGACAGCAATTTGTGCTGCTCACTAAAAATTTAGTGTTTTTTTTTTTTTTTTTTGCTTAATTAATTTTTTTTTATTAAAATTTGTAACTATTTTATTTAAAGTTATTTTGTATGGTGTAAATATTGCTTTTGGTTTTAAGTGAGCAAACTAATGTTATGAGGAATGGGCTACATTTAATTTTTCATTATACTTTTTTAAACGGTTTTTAATCTATCTATCTATTTATCTATCTATCTGTCTGTCTGTATGTATGTATGTATGTATGTATGTATGTACAGTACTGTATGAGTGTGTGGTTTTATATGTACAGTATATATGTGCATACATACGCACATACACACACATACCCAGAATTTGTTTGCGAAAACACCTTTGACTAAATGGCATTCTCTATTGTTGACATTCTTCTTGCATTGAACCATCAAACATGAACCTAACTAGTTTCATCCCTCCTCTTTTTTTCTTTCATCAGAGTCACCTTATCACCTCTCCCTCAATCTCCACCCACTCCTCCTTCTACCCCCAGTACTGCCTCGGTCACAGAGTTCACTCACTAGAACACACACACACGCACTCACATAAAAATGTCCAGGTTAAAGTACTAATGACATGGATTACAACATGACAAATAATATTAATTTTAAAGTAATCAACCATACTAGAACGCTAATGCTAGAAACAATCTAATGTCTATAAAGGTGTAGTATATCAAGATGAACAATTTTGGTCTGAGCAAACCTTTAAATTAAAAGCCGGTTTCTTGGTACTTCACAGTGAGAAGCTAAATCTCTGTTTTTTTGTTGATGTTGTTGTTAAATTTTAAATATATACTTAAGAACCGTTAGATGGTACCTCCAAGTCACCGATCATGGATGCATGCTGCTGTGTACGTTGATGCATGTGCTAGGGCCAAATACAGCGGGGGATAAAGCACAGGAACTGTTTGCCCAAAATGTTCTCACAGATATTTGCAAGAGCTCTGCTGAGCCAATGTGAACCTCTGTGTAATATGTAACTGTGGCTTCTTGCTTTTTTTTCTGTATTCAGAGACCTCAAACTGGACAACATCCTGTTAGATGCTGAGGGCCACTGCAAGCTTGCAGACTTTGGCATGTGCAAGGAGGGCATTCTGGATGGTATCACCACCACCACATTCTGCGGTACACCTGACTACATCGCACCTGAGGTAGAACATTCCAAGAATATCTGCATGTCTTGACTTTTAAGGGT
The DNA here is from genome assembly GCA_026413445.1 of Dolichallabes microphthalmus. NCBI lineage: Eukaryota > Metazoa > Chordata > Actinopteri > Siluriformes > Clariidae > Dolichallabes > Dolichallabes microphthalmus. Next base: position 9,186,302 of record JAOTQY010000039.1, read on the forward strand.
TGAACTTGTGACCTCTTTTAAGGTTTTAAGGTCATGGTTAACGAGACCTTTAAATTATGATGTATGTGTCATGAAGATAGCTTGCTAACCCTGCATTGCATGGTTGATGTGGTCATGCAAATTCTTGACCTTAACACAAAATAAAGATATAACTGCTTTAACTTTTTTTTTTTTTACTTTTTTAAAATTCTCAACTGAAAAAAGACTGTAATAAAAAAAATCCCAATAACATTTATTTATAAACAGTATACTAAAACCATTTGTACTCTAGTGCAATAAGCATTTATGTAATCTAGGAAATGATATACAGTAGATACAATCATATAGTTTTAGTCATAGAAATGACAACCTTATAGGATTACAGAACATTTTTTTCAAGAAATGATGAGTGTTTGTGACATTTCATATGAGATCAAAGTGAATGTAATAATGTTTGACATGTTTTATGCCACCTGTCATGATGTACAGTACATGACATAATATTTAAAACATATAGAATGACAATTACTCGTAGAAAGTAGAAATCAAACGACAGCATGTGACATCTTGCATAACCTGTTCATGACATGTTGCGTAATGTTTATGTTTTCTTATGTTTCAAGTAAAGTGACGTAATCAAATCAGTTACAGTGAAATTTATAACTTCCTTCCACTGATGCATATGAATGAATGAACTGTTCAGGTTTGATTTCACCTTCTGCCTCTTTCTGTCTCTCTCTCTCTCTGACACACACACACACACACACACACACACACACACACACAGATCCTGCAGGAGCTGGAGTATGGCCCATCAGTAGACTGGTGGGCCCTTGGTGTGCTCATGTATGAGATGATGGCAGGCCAGCCACCATTTGAGGCTGATAACGAGGACGACCTGTTCGAGTCCATTCTCCACGATGATGTGCTGTATCCAGTGTGGCTCAGCAAAGAGGCAGTTAGCATCCTCAAGGCGGTGAGCTGCTGTGAATGCTCTTGTTATTAAAGCTCAAAACCTTTACTCCTGCTTCTACCTCTCACTCAGTATTCCATCATTCCTGTTGAAGAACACATGAAAAAAGGCTTGTGCGGGGGAAAACTGTTTATAGCTGATATATACACCACCACTCTAAGTATATTCCAAGTTCTTACCCATGCCATACATGTTCCATAACTATAATTGTAACTATAACTGGTTTAAAGGCATGGTGTGGCATAAGAATTTAGACCCTTAAGGATGTGCTGTTATAGGAAAATAATCAACATGGCCAACCATTTACATAGTATCAGGTCACATTATACCACACCTATACAAGCATTATTTTCCTATACAAGCATCTCTGTCATGTTTTATTCCTTATACTGTAAATCTTTTGCATTCTATATACAGTATGCTCACATGTTTTTTCCCCCCACTATCTTTCTCTTAGACTAATATACCTTCTTTCCCATTAAGTCATGATTAGCTAAATAGGGATTTTATTATTGTCTACTTAAAAAGCTCGAAGGAAAGTGAAGGACAAAGAGAAGAAAAAAGTGTATGAGAGTGAGGCAGAGGGTAGGGTGATGTGACACTTGTGGGAAAACAGCAGATTGTGTTTTCTCGATGGGTTTTGCTTGTGTAATCTCTGAGAGCTGATTTTCTGTGGAAGATGGTCCAATGTAGTGCTGCTGGCAGAGATCACTATGTGTGTGTGTGTGGGGGGGGGGCAGCATGGGAGTTGATGTGTGACCTCTACCCATCTCTCATAATTGTAATTGTTTGTGTTTGTGTGTCTGTATATGAACTGTATATGTGTGTGGGTGTATGTGTTTGTTCATGATTCTTTGTTTTCTTAGTGTGTGTGTGTGTGTGTGTGTGTGTGTGTGTGTGTGCCTATGTCGATTGCTTTTTCCCCCCCATTATATATCCCAGATTTACTTTGGCTGTCCCTGGTGGTTGATGTGTGGGAATGGCGGTGTGTTTGTCTTGGACTAACCCAATGTTGCACTGTGAGCTGTCTCCCTGGCACTTTGGTTCCATGACCCCATGGTCTTCCTTCCGCAGGACAGCAGAACTGAATTTCTAAAAGCGTGACCCTATGTCAGCATATTGCCATCAAGGTTTACTTTACAAAACAGCTCTTTAGGACAGATACAGCTTATCTCTATTTTCCTGTGTATCTGTTAGGGTCTCTGTCTCCTTTCCTAACCTTTTCCCCTAATTTCTTCTCATCTAGTTCATGACGAAGAGCCCCAATAAGCGGCTTGGCTGTGTGGTGTCACAGGGCCTGGAGGAAGCCATTAAAGTACATCCGTTCTTTAAAGAGATTGACTGGGTGCTGCTGGAACAGAGGAAAATTAAACCACCTTTCAAACCTAGAATCGTGAGTATCATGGGTGGCCATTAATGGGTGGCCGCAAAAAGCTGCACAGCTTGTGTGTGTCTGACACATAGGACACAATAACATTTTTATGGCAAAATGTAACTTTATTTACAACACATTCTTATACCATAACTCCCATTTTGTCTGAGTTCAGGATGAACTCGTACTAACACAGTTAGCATTATGCATGTAATTGCACTTTGAACGATCTTTTCTTGGTACACAATGTACGGTACAATATAGGGCTTCCACTATGTAAACTATATATGAAAGTTTTGGGGGGATATTTTGCTAAAAAGTGTTCACTTTCCCTATGTATGGAAACTTTTGAGATCCTCTATAGTCATTAACTGGATAAACTTGCTGAAAGTAAAATATCTTTGAAAGCAAAAATCCCTTCAAGTCACTTTTGGTCAGGTTAGTAATGCACACCCAAATGATGTGCATGTTTGAAATATACAGTATACTGTATTAAAAAGGCTTCTGTCATAACTCTATCCCAGCAAACATACAGTACTGTACTGTCCTACATCTGAAATTTCACTTCTTTGTTAACATACAGTATTGTGTAAAAATCTTGAACCTCCTTTAATTTAATTTAGTTTAATTTAATTTAATTTAATTTAATATTTTATTTTTTAATTTAAATTCAAGAAAATGAGATTTGTTTTTAAAGTGCTTAGACACAATAAAAAAAAAATCGTACAAGCTCATTTCCCCTCACATCATCTTATCATCTTCACATGTTTCTCACTGGTTCATGGAAGTTACATGTTTTTTTTATACTTGAATCATAGGTTACTGTCTGGCTTAACAAACAAAGAAATATTCCTCTGAAACTAGTCAAGTGGTGAAAATGAGGAACTTGCCAAAAATGTGTAAAAGTAATTCGGGAAGCCTAAAGAGCTATTGCCCAAGATTAAGTCTTGCTCTTTGGAAGCAAAATATGAAGAAATGAGGGATGACTCAAGACTTTTACACAGTACTGTATCAAGCAATATTTAGGGTAAAAATAAACATAAAATGTTATGGTTATTTTTTTAAAGAATGCATATATAGAATTTTGTTTGTGTCATGACACTGGCTGCTGCCGGTGTGTGAGGAATGCATGTTGTACTGTAGTGTGTGAAGTGGCCTTGTCTCTCAGCTCAGCTTTCACTCCAGCTCATATTGCCTGTCAGTACCCCATGAGTCAGGGAACGGAGAATTACACCATACAGGCTGACAAAAAGAAAGAATTAACGTCAGGGAACCCGATATATGCAAATACCACACAGAATGTTTGTAAATCAGGGATCCGGACTGCTTTTCCCCCATTTATTCTCACTTATCTGAGAAGAGTGAAGTTTGATATGTGCCTTACTTTGAGATGTTAAGACCATTTAGCATGTATTTTTTTAAAGGTTGACCACACTACTTCTGTAGTGTTGCAAAGTATATATCTAGCAGGTCAAAACAGAAGGAACGGAAGAAAGAGAGAGGAATGAGCCCTGCTTAATGTCACCGACAGTCATGGAGAAAAGAGAAAGAGAGAGAGAGAGAGAGAGAGAGAGATAGTGTCCATGCCCAGTAATGCCCTTTATAGTCCATTCTGGACCTTGATTGTTATAAAATGGCCATAGTGCTACAGCAGCCAAAGGTCCTCCATTTTATTTCAAACTTTTTCATCTCATTGATCTGTAAGGGAGGGGTAACATTTTGCAAAATGTGTATTAAATCCGAGTGCTTTGGAAAATCCATAAAGTACAGTACTAATGTTTGGCTAGATTCCAACCTCTGATCTGGTGTTGACCACTGACTTTTGACGTCTTACTGTACATGAATAAAGCAATCCTGAGAGCGAATTGAGTTTCTCCCTTGCTCCTCCCTACAGAAAACCAAGCGGGACGTCAATAACTTTGACCAAGACTTCACACGCGAAGAGCCTGTTCTTACTCCCGTCGATGATGCCATCATCAAACAGATCAATCAAGACGAGTTTAAGGGCTTCTCCTACTTTGGTGAAGAGCCTGCATCCTAGGATCTAAGAATGTCATCTCCTGCATTTTCTCCATCTGCTACACAGTGGTGTTGTTCACCTTTATGAACTGAATGAAGACTATCTACAGTGTGGGTTTACAAATCTAATTAAAAGCTGCTTTTGCAGTTTTTTCTTTTTTGAGTTACAGGTTGTAGAATTTTTATTTTAAAGAACACAAAGAGTCTTTCAGCTGATCAAATCAATGCAAGTCTATACAATAATATATACACATATTACACCTGCAAATATGCAGTGATGGAAATGTATGCCTAAAAACCTTATTCAGAATTGACTATAAAACAGATGAATACTTTTCTCCAAAAATAATAATATAAAATAATAATTGTTGTGTTAACATAGAAAAAATGCAAATTGAAGCAGTTTTACTTTTGGACACCACTGTCGATGTATGTATTTATACTAGGGCTGTCCGTAGAGTATTAGTTTTTAATGCAAACATCAGTTTCTTCCATTTTCAGCAGTTAATGCAAACCGATATATATCTAACAATCTTCAGTGATCTAATGTGCTGTTTATCCAAGTACTTACTGATGATTGTAGCTCTTGACAGTAGCATGTACTGTATGATGGGTTGCTAGTGGCTCTGTTCTTCCTCAGTGTGACACATTTGATTTAACAAATTCTATACATGGAAGTCGGAAATGTGTGAACGGAAGCAGTTCCGAGAGCAGTTCCGAATCCCAGGACTGTTTTAATCTAACAGGGCCCGATTGTAGAACGGTTTTCAGAACTGAGTTGTTTGTGCTTCTACATCTCCATATTCTAGAATTTGTCCAATCAGACCAATGCATTAGTTCACACTGAGGAATTCTTTTAGGAATTTTTATTTATTTGCATTGAATCATTTTAATGCATCAGTTATTCTGAATTCTTCACAGGTTTTAACAGGTTAATGATGACAGCTCTAATTTACACAAATATGCATAAATACACATGCATACACACAGTGGGGGGAAAGTATTTAACATGTCAACAATAAAAAAAAAATCCATTGCAATTATTCACATGGCGTGCAAACCAGACATTAGTATTGACTCAATAAAACTACAGAGTCCAATCTAAACAAATGCTTACTGTGAAAAAGAAAGGAATTACACAGAAATCATTGCTCGACACAGTAAAAAAAAAAAAAGCACTAAACCTTTTAGGTCTTTTTCCCGTGCTAATTAAAATCAGCTGGGTTATTACATGTACTGTAGTTAGGTTAGCACTTTCACTTCAGAAGCATAGCAATGGCACTGGTTAGTGATAGATATCTGGTCACCTCCTAAACATTAGAAAAAAACTACTGCCCAACCATCCGTATAACAGGACCTCCATAGCAGATTTCTAACTGACCAGTAAGAAAAATTAATCTGAAGAATAGCTCAAGAGCCCATTCGAAAGACCCAGAAGCACTAGGGTACAGTCACCACAGAGTACATATTAGGCAATGCACTCCATTATCCTAGAAGACTTGACTATTGAACAAGGAGCATGTTGATGCTTGCTTGAAGTTTGCAACAGAACTTTTGGAGAAGCCCATGTCATACAGTATCTGCAGCAATTTAACCCATCTTGATTGGAGCGAAAATGGCTCTTCACAAGAACTCAAAAAATAACCAACATACAGTTCAGAGGTGAACATGTTATGGTATGAGGGTGTTTCTCTTCCTTCCCTTCTCATGTTATATAATTTCTAATGGGAAGATGAATTGAGCAACTTTGCATAAACTAATGGGAAATTCTTGAGTAAAAAATCTGTTGCCGTCTATAACAACAGCGAGGATAAGGCAGTGCCCATTCCATCAGGACAACAATCTCAAATATACTACAAAGAAGACTTGTCTGGTTCCTACAAAGGAAATAATGGTTTTGCAATGTCCTAGTCAATCAACATAATAGAGAATGGGTTAATCCAGATTCACCAGCAGCTTCTCTGGAATCCTAAAGATTAATGTATGTAGAAGTATGGGCTTTATGAAGTAAATGCTTCTCTACCAGATATTCCACATTATGGATCTCATACATTTCTTTGGCTGTGTAGTTTTCTTGCAATAATACCAAAGTCTAGTATTCATTTCATGTGTTATTGCATTGGAAATATATTTTTAAAATTCCAATTTTAATAAAAAAGTGTTGATGAGTTAAATCTTTTTTTCCCTCAATATTCAACATTGAAAAATCCACACAACACTGCATACACTACATCAGAGCCAGTATACAGACTCCTGGTCCTGGTACTAATGGAACAAATGTTGGAGGCTGTACTTGACTTCTTCTGAACATCACATCTGCCGTGTAACCCTTTCTTTTTCTTAGTAGAACACCAAAACCAAATGTAGGCAAACTACAATTAAAGGTGTAGCTTAATAGCTTGCTTTGAAATTCAGGGGAATGAATCCAAAAGAATCCAGAAAAGATCAGTGGTGTTTTATTCACTAGTAGGACAATTTCTGAGCCGTCTTTTGGATCTCCTTGTGGTTTACCTTAAAAGTGTTGACTTTGACCCATACCATTCAAAGTATTGGTGGAAATGATTATGTTTCTGTTTTTTTTTTTTGGGGGGGGGGGGTGTCTCATGAGTGTATTGTGTCTGTTAAATGTATTTATTTTTTTATTATTATAACTGGGCTGTCTTATTGCCAGTTGAATACATTTTGTTCACTGAACCAAGGCTCAGGATTGTGAATGAAAGCTCAGTACCTATACACATCTATCTATAGAACATGTCCTGTATATAAGTCTAAGGCCTAAATAATGGCTTTATCTGTTGCATGGTCATAAAACAACAATACAGTACTAGAAATGAGTATATGTATGTTAATGTCCATGTGCAATAAACTGTCTATTCATGTCTCATTTACAGATGACAATTTTAGTTTGCCTCTTTCCTCCTCCTCTTTCCTTTTCTCTGTTCTTTCTCTCAGTTTCATATAAGTTGTTCTTATATGCTTATTATTTTCATTCCTTGGCAGTTTTGGTGCAAGTGTATTTAGACTTACATTTGTTAATTCACTTGGGAGTAGGACACTTTTCCCAGTTTGCACTTTTTGGATATATTTAGGGTAATAATGAATACATTTGTGCGAATATGGGTAAAGTGAAGCAGTCAGGGTGTGCCTTTTGAAATCTAGTGGTATTTTCTAACTTACTTGCACTTTTGTTAAGAAAGACTCAATCAATTCGAATTAGTGTTAGAATGTGGGTCTTGTTTCTTTGAACCTGTTTTTGTGCCTGTAATTTATGTATGTTACCCAACTTTAACTTCAACATGATACTCTGTTACCCAACAGGTACCTAATTACAAAAACCTAATTTATTTTTTCTTCAGAAAAGAACATCTTGTCTATTAAATATAAATCAGGCTGTTGGGCAAAATTACACACAGAACAATACTGTGGTCATAATTGGCAGATGAAAAAAAATCCATCAAGTGGTACAGGTGTGAGTGAAATTCTGTCAGCCAGTCCAGTATTCTATGAATAGATGATTCTATTATTATGAAATGTTTATTTTCCTGGGCACATACTTGGATGTGAATGTGAATAATGGTTGATTTGATTTCATATTGCCTAACCATACCTTCTGACAATGTAATTATTGTACTCCACAACTCCTTTTTTTTTTTTAAACAATTATGCTGCTTTAAACCATAAATATATAAATGAAAAAATTATTAAAAGATTAACCCATAAAATCAATCAAAAGGAACAATGTCTTTACATTACTGTACCATTATATTATCCAGAAACCTATCATGCAGTAGCCAATAGAGCTTATTCAAAACTAATAGCAAAAGTTAAAAGGTGTGTAATTATGAGTGCGAGCAATGTTTGCATAAACTAATGGGTCCTTTAAGTTTGAAGCATTGAGCCATATATTTGAGCTTGCACCATGATCACAAAAATGGATTGTGCCAGAGATTGTAGAAGTGTTTACAGCACAGCTTTATGTATTTACTAGCTCGTTATTTACTATTTTATTGCATATCTCAGTCATATTTTTGAGATATATTATTTTGAGGTTTGTTGTGAAGATTTCTTGTACCAGAGAAAAGACTTTCACTACAACTCGGACTATCTTTAGCCATTTTCTTACTCCCTTTTGACACGTAAAGAACTTGCATGTGTTTTATTTATGGGCTGTTGGTTTGCCTGTCCTTGCATTGTTTTGCTGCTGCTTTCACTGCACCTCCGTAAAAAAACAGTCCTCATACTGTAACTTACCAACTTTGCCAAGGATGTTACACATTTAAAAAAGTTATGATAGATGTTTTATATATACAGATGACTCTAAATAGGAATCATGTTTGGGCTGTTGTATACATTAGCAAGTACAAATAAATAGCAAAC
>JAOTQY010000039.1:9327492-9338897 GCA_026413445.1 Dolichallabes microphthalmus
GATGGATTGGCACCCTGTCCAGGGTGTACCCCGCCTTGTGCCCAAAGTTTCCTGGGATAGGCTCCAGGCCCCCGCGAGCCTGTATATAAGGATAAAGCGGTACAGAAAATGAATGAATGAATGAGTATAATTTATAATGTTTTTAAGATATAAAACTCTGCAAACAAAATATGTATTGGTTACCAACGAACATATGAAGAGCATTCTATTGATTTCTTATTACACTTATGAATCTGTTGTCTTCTCACTCATATATTTCACTCATCAGCTGCATTCTGAGCCCTCTGGGCAAGCATGTGGCTGTTTGCATTAGGCTGCACCTTGTCAACAGAGCTTATAAAAGCTGTTGTCCCCAAAATGAGCATGATATCAAAATCTCCACATGAGCATCCGATTAGCAAGCCCCAGGAGCAACCCATCTCCCCCTGGGGCTCCCTTCCCCTCCTTCAACTCACTCGCTCAGAGCTGAAATTCATTAGGCTCCCTCACTGGTGGCCATTAGACTAACTGTGTTACTGTGGTGGTGTATCCCCCGCAGCCTCTCAGCTCATCTCCAGTAAGTGGATAATGTCTTTAGACTGATTATGAGAAAGAGAGAATTGAGAAGACGCCCTGCAGCAGTGAACCTTGGGCAGAAGAAATATTTCCACAGAAGCTCAGGTGTTCCTCTGTCCATAAAGAGAGGTGTAGGCAGGGGGGGGGGAGTAAGAGAATTGCCTTGTTCCATATATGGAGATGTGCACTTTGACTCTTATTATTGCCAAATTACAACAGTGGAAAACATTTGTGGATGACATTTGTCTTCATTCTTAAATGTGCAAACATATTAACACAGTATCTTATACCAGTAATTTGCTCTCCTTTCCTTACCATGTTTCTCACACTTAACTGTAATGCTTGTGAATTCCCCAACTGGATTCTTTTTAGTCCTCAGTGGACCTCTTCCTCTTCTAGGGTCACTGGCGCATTCCCCTGTTACTTGTGATTGACAGGTGAAGGCTAGGAAGTTGTGTTTTAACTCTTACATGTCATTGGTCATAGGGTTGAGGAGCCTTTATCACGCAACCTCTCTGTGGACCTCTTGGCACACACTTAGCTGTTCTCATATTCATATCTCATATCCAAGTCTCATATTTAGCCTCTAAGTGAGCACTGCTGCCCCGGTCATAGGAAGGAAGAGGGGATGCACAGAAGGGGGAAAACCAGTGATGTCCCGAGAAACATGCTATGACCTGTCAGATTATGCTCAAATGTTTGCTTTTTTGTATTTTGCATAGGTTGGGTCTACACCCTGGATGAATGATGTACAAATTATTGGAAAACATTATCGTTAATATTGTGGTCGTCTGCATGGAAAGTTTTGCATAGGTTATGGTTGTTTCTTGAGAATCAGAGTTGGTCTTTTTTCATAGGGTAAAAAATATAATTGTGATTGTGTATCTATCAAAACCTTAGGAAGTGATGTATGTATGTTTGTTTGTGTGTTTTTATATTGTAAGAGCATACTGATTTGCACTATGCTTAAAACCTTTGTGTGGCTGCAAATCCCATTTAAGCCATACTTACAGCTTAAATGTGCACCCATCCAGTTTGTCATGTCTCAGTGCACATGTACACACATTTACTCAAAAGTATCTGTTGTGAAACTGGACACATATTGGATTAAAAGTGATCAGTATACATTCAGCAAGTGATTAACCCATCACTGTGTGTGTTAAATTATAATGTTAGACTATTTGACTTTTCTTTGTTTAATGAGCCCCCCCTGCGGCCCTCAGGCTTGAGTGTGAAGAGTGTTAGTGACAAGGGAGGACAGGTCCTGACACATCTCCTAGCTTCTAAATGCTCACAGTCAGGACGTTGCGGCCTGCTGAGTAATTGCCTCTCATTTAAGGGATTCGACTTCTAAACAATGGAGGGTAATAATACCTTATTAAAGTCAGGCTGCCTTGTCACGATGTGACAGATTTACTGTTAAAACAATACCACTGGAACTGGAGAGCTGCATTCAGATGAGCCGTCTGCATGTGGACTGTGTTTCCTACCCCTGACATCACACCGAGCAATCCTGTCAGGGGCACCCGACTTCAAACCCCACGATTAAACTAATCTCAATTAGAACAGTTTTTTTTAAGAGTTCTAACTTGTGCTCATTTTGCCAACTGGCTCTATAGACTAGAGATGTTTAATATCTTATAAGAAAATGTACACTTTTAATTCTATTATAATTTCATCTTATATTAAATTAATTCAACCACCATATAATGAAATGGCTTTGAAATGTTCTCAAATAAATCACAAAAGGTGTGTGGGTGTGTAAAAAGGAAGGAAGAAGGTACTCTATTTAACTGGAGTGCTGCTTGGCCCCTACACCCTTTAAGACAGCTAATGATGATCTATTTCTCCCTGATGGCCTGCAGTCCAGGAGCAGGAGGAGCACTGTCTGTCATCAAGTGCTAACAATCACTAATTAGTAATGATGTCTATTAACGCTGCCACCAGTGCAAATGCTCTTGCAGCTGCCACTCGACATAAGTGCTGGATGTGGGCTGCCTAGCTGGAGGCAGTCTTATCTGAACACACTATGTAATTGCATGAAGAATGCTGCTTCAGTCTGGTACGTTTAAAAGCATATTAAAACTGCTATATGGAATTTGTTTTACTGCCTCTGTTAAATCAGTGGAATAGTCATGTCTCTGACAGCAACTGTAACCAATTGAACTTGACAAGGCTTTTGATTCACTTTTAGACTGGAATTCTCGACCATGCCAGAGTCCTGGACTGGTCCACTCCCTGGCCCGGCACTAACTGCAGCTGTGGCACCTCCACCTGAGCCATAGCATTCATGAAACCCGTGCTCCCTAGGACGTCGCAGTAGAGAGTAGTACTTTCCAGGCCAGAGAGCCGTCAGCACAGCTCAGTGTGAGCCAGAGCTTTACACCAAGCGATTATTGCAGATCCTTTCTCAGGCCAAGCACAACACTGTGATGTATCATAACTTAAAGGCATGACAAGTTCAAAAGCTGCAAAGCACCGAGTTGGCTCATGGGAGCTTTTCCACAGAGAAGAACAGCCTATTTTCAGACACCTCCACTGTTGGTGTAGTAATATTGAGTGTGACAACCCTATTAAGGTCTGCTGAGATTAGCATACTGGTTTTTTAAACAATGAAGGGAAGGAGATACCAGTGACTATAACACTGTTCCAATAAAAAGTTCCATGCTTGCTTCAGAGTCGCATGTTACAGTTAGTTATAGTGTTATTTCTGTTTGTTAGAGGAAGCCTTGAGTATTTAAGTAATATAATGTGACAGGTTATTGTTGTAATATGTATGCTTAGGCTGCACGGTGGCCTCTCACCTCCAGGGTCAAGGGTTCAATTCCCACCTCAGGTGTGTGAGCGGAGCGTTTTTACGTTCTACACGTGTTTGGTCGGTTTCCTTCAGGTACTCCGGTTTCCTTCCACAGTCCAAAGACATGCAAATTAGATTAATTGGCATTCCCAAATTGCTCATGTGTTTGCGTGTCTGTGCCCTATGATGGACTGGCACACTGTAAAACATCCTCATGCACAAAGTCTCTTGAGATAGGATCCAGGTATAGACGATAAATGAATGAATGTACATGCTTGCCTGATTTGTAATAATAATAATGATAAACTGTTTTCTAACAATGTATTGTTATCACTGCGTCAGTTTTTCACAGCTTTCCGTGGTTCAATCGGAATCCATCATTTATTTGGTTTGCACTCATTTGCATCAAGTGCCTAAATGTTACATTTCAGCAGTTAGTATTTCTGATGTTTTATGAAAACTCATTAGATTTATCCCTTGCCTGCTCACTGGTCTTAAAATATACTGAGGGAAAACGAGTCCTCTTAAGCACTCAATATTCACGGCACATCTAAGACGAAAACAAACATTGTAATGCAGACTAGAATGTATATGTTTGCCTTATGGCTATTTTCCTTTGGTTTCACTTTTTTGTTCTTTTTCTTCATGCAAAAGACAGAAAAAAGAAAAGTAGGAGTATTTATATTTGTTTGTGAAAATAACATGCTCTGGGAAAGAGGTTTAAATGAAGCAAAACTCTTTCTATATAAAACAAGGTCTCTTTGCTAATTATAGAGAAGAATATGCAGTATTTAAAGTACTAGCTCTTGTTCTAGAACTAATACTGGACCTATCCCCCCTCCTCTACTACAAAAGATCGGGTGAGGTCAGTGACTGAGATATTTTATCACAGTTAAAATCACTATAGCAACTCTAGTTATTGTTAAAACCCAATTTCTTTAAGACGTGAACAGTTTGAGTGGTTGTACAAGAGTGGACTTCAGTCATTCAGTCACTGTACCTCACCTTTACATTTAATCTGCACATACTTTGTAATGTATGTCTTAACTCTCTATACATTTTTTGTGACTTTAATTAGTGTACTCTTGCATGGTATGCTAACTACATTTCGAAGCTTGTAATTTTCTACGTTTTGCATAGTACTTTGTGCTTCAGCCATTGTTTCTGCATAAGATCAGCTCCCAGCTGAACTCACATCCTGCCTAAGGAGGAAGTGCAATGCCAACACAAGAATGTGCACACACAAGATTTTTTTTTCCAGTTTTTCAGAACCTGAGAATGTAATGAAGCCTAATGAAGATGTATTAGAGAGTGAAGTGGCTCTGACCACTTTGTTAAATGAGCAGGGCAGTTAACATTCCTCTGATGCAATGGAATCCCACAGTGGAGCTGCTTTGGCTCAGAGCAGGGTTTGGTATCAGAATCAAAATATGTTCTTTTTCACCTCGCTGGGGAAGTGTTGCCAGGTATGATATGCCACTACAGTCTTCACATCTCAGTGCTGTTTATTCAGATGATTACTTAAAAGTCACAGAGGAACCAAATTTGGGTCTCCAAACCTGAAACCTATTTGCTGGCTTAAGCGAAGGTAGACCGAATATTATTCGGCTTGCAAAACATAATGTGCTAGTTGGCATGCATTGGAATGAGAAATGCGCACATTTCATCCATGACATCACATGACATTGGTTTATTCTGGCAGTAGAAACAGCTCTGTTCCTGTGCTGTTAATTGCTCCATAATAGTCTTAGTGAAAGCACCAGGCACCATGGTGGGTTAGTGTGGGGTCCTTCTGTTTGCTATAGTGCAGGCCTCCTTCCTTTTAGCTTCGATACCACTCCGAGGCACTTGTGGGATCAGGTATAATGATGTCTTTGGCTGCCGGCACACTGCAAATGAACTCAAAGCAGCAGTGTTTATGGCCGATTGGGCTGCTTGGGGACAGATCAGAAGCAGGCCTGTAGCTTAGGCTCATGTTACAGAAAATCCCCAGACAACTGATCCCAGATCGGTTCACTGCCGCTATATTTATAATGAATGGAACGTCAAATCTGACTCTGCATCAGAAGCGAAGGAACTGCCTGGCGGCTAAGCGCCTATGGGCAATAAGACCAGAAAGACCTTTTGAGGCTTTGATTATTTACAGACTTCTAGTGAACACATGACTTGGTGTAACTTATAACATGTTTTTTCATGAACTTTGAGATATATTTCAATAAATGCTGTTTTATATTCTGCTTAGTTAATTATGTGATTTGTTTGTATGATTTGATACCCAAATGGCTATTCTAATAATTTATTTTACATTTAGCCTGTTGCTGTTTGTATGTCCCATAAAATAATAATATATATAAAATGAAAAAAAACAGCTGAACATGGAGTTTTTAGATTCTTACTACTACTCCAGATTTATGAAGAGAGTGTGAGGTGGAGGAGGAAGAGGTGGAGTTTTGTGGTGTGTGAAAGAGAAAGCTAGAGAATGAGAGGGAGAGGCGGTTTTGTCATCATATCTCCAAAGCCTCAGTGCTATGGTAGGTTCATGGAAAACTACTTAGAACTCCAGACGTGCTAGGCTTGCCAGAATCAGCTCTCAGTCCAAAAGGAATTAATATTAATATTAGCGCGAGTCGACCCTGACATGTGCAATTTAGACCAGAACCTGTATAAATCTATCCCAGAAGCCCTTGCTTCCGGCTGGCTGGGACCCGGAGAGCTTGGAACGTGGAGAGTTGAGTGTCTGAAATATCCATCGGCCAATTATCTCTCTCGCCCAGGCTGAGCTTGGAGCTCTATAAAAGCCACTCTAAGATGGACTGAGAGGGTTTTTTCTTTCCATTCTTTTGCTGGACGTGGCTGTACTACTTCCCTTTTGACAAGCACTTAAATTTTAAGCACAGAAGGAATTCCGCAGTTCATCTATCACCTGTTATAAATTTGGTCTAGGTTACAGGTAATCATGTAGAATTACCCAGAACTACAGATAGAAACCTCAACAGTCAGTTATTGAAACAGTGTGGATTAGTGCCGTTAAAACGCTTTCAAATGTTTGCTTTCGATTAGCAAGGTATTCGTGTAAGTTCTAGTTATGGCACAGCTTTGGGTGACCTTGAAACTGTTTCTGCTGAGAGTAAGAATAGCTTATCCTAATCATACTTGTTAAGTATTAAAATTACTATCTTACTGTCTGCAGTTCGGTCATCATTCAGTTTGATGGTTTTGCTAAAAGGATTCAATAGGATCACTATGCTATCATTATGCTTCCCTCACATAATCTCAACTAAGAAAGGATCCTGAATTTGTTCTTTAATGTCAAATTTCCATCAGTGTGTAATGAAAGTGGGATTTCTTTTTATTATTATTTCTAGATATTTGGTCTCTTATAAAGTTTATATATGCTGTATGCTGTAGTGCATAGCCAGCATTAATGTTCTCAGCACCTGTGTAATATATGCTGGTGGGTTGACTGCTTAAGCTAAGCTGTGTCTGTCATGCTAGCTTTTTCCACCTGCCTATAAGTTTATTTCTCCAACGCCTGGCTTGCGGCTGCTTGTAGAGCAGAAGACTTTAGCGCGGTAATGTGTTTTCTTGCTGCTATAAGACTTGCTGGTGGGAAAAAGAGACGTCAGTGTGAAAAGCCTGGAATGAGTAATTATGACAAAGCAAATGGAGTGGGCTAAAATTTGGAGTTTGTGGAAAGTGATGGATTGACTGTGCAACATCTAATAATATCTTCATAATATTTGCTTAAATACCCAAGGAAATGAATGGCCTGCAAAATGGCAGGTTCCATTTACACCTTTTCGATCAACCCTCTTTTTTTTTTCTTTATCCACTTTTTTTTCCCCCTTAATGTCTTTTTCCCCTATATTGATTGGCAGTGGAAAACTCAAGGTTCCAGCTCTTCCCAGGATGCCTGTTTCTCTGCTCAGAACTGGAACAACTTACACACATCTTTCCAGAGTTATGAGTGTTCTCATTGATTTTTCAAGTTATTACATATTACATTTTTTAAAAACTAACAATTAATTAAGATGCAAAAGTTTCGGTTTAAAAAAAATTCTTAAGAGACAGAAAATACGTTGACTGTATAACCTTCAGAGTCAGGCTAGAGTTACAGGTGTACTTCCTTTCCCAGGCTCAGAAGAGAGGGTGCAAAATCTCAGTGCCTGAGGAGGGATGCAGCCTAGCCAGCTATTGTTTTCAGTGCACGCACACACACACACACACACACACACACACACACACACACACACACTCACACACACTCAAGAGGCAGGTGGATGATCCTGACTCAAGGGATGGGGTGAGAGAGAAAGGAAATCTGAGAAGTTATGAGAGAGGAGAAGTTTTCTTGTACACACATACAAACACACACACACACTTGTGCACACTCTCACACAAATGCACTTGCAGACACTGAAACGTGATACTTCCTCCAACCCCCGCACCCCAGCATGCCTCACTTCACACCACCACCACTGCAACAAAACATCAACACAGTCATTGATTCTACTGATGGTTATTAGATACACTGTATATGGGTGGGGTTGAAGACATCAAAATTACAATAATTTAGTTATACTTTTTTTTTGTTGACAGATAAGAGGAATATCACTCTGTGCTGTAATTGGTTACAATAAACTTTAACTGTAGTGTGCCCTGACCTCATTTATCATTTTAGGACTGGACATGCTTGCTTTGGATGCATATATCTAGTTGATTGGCGCTCACCCGTGAACTTTGTTGGCAGACTTGTGTGCTATTTTAAATAAAGCATTGAAGTGCTGTGATGCAGAGTTTTGTTGAAGTAATTTGTTTTTGGATTGTCCTCTCAGGATCTCCCATAGGAGTATATGCATCCACAATCAGGAGCAGAGCCTGGGCTTGGGTTACTGTCAGCTGTGTGTAGGAGAAAGGATCGGTTTCTCCGATTTTCTAAAATTATCTTCTTTTGTGTCTGTGCATGTGTATGCGTATGCACATTGTAATTAATTCCTCAAATATACATCCGTATTTCACGTGAAATTGCAGCTAACCTGATTTATTTTGGTGCAACTGTGAGGGATATATAATTTTATTTTAATTTTTTTGTGTGTGTGGAAACCAAATGTTCCAACAATGATGAAAACTGCATTTGGTTAAAAAAATCTATCAGATTTTCTTTTAAAAGTAGATTAATAAAAGTAGTGGCACAGTGGGTTAGTGGTTAGCACTGTCATCTTGCACCTCCAGGGTCTGCGTTTGATTCCCATCTTGTGGTCTGTGTGCATGGAGTTTGCATGTTCTCCCTGTGCTTGGTGGGTTTCCTCTGGGTACTCCGGTTTCGTCCCACAGTCCAAAAACATACAGTCACGGCTAACTGGCATTCAACAAATTGCCAGTAGTGTGTGATTGAGTGTGTGAGTATGTGTGTGCCCCATGACGGATTGATACCCCATCCAAGGTACAGTATACCACGCCTCATGCACTAGATCTCCTGGGATGAACTTCAGGCCTCCCGAAGCCCTGTATACAGGATTAAGCGATATAGACGATAAGTGATTACTAAAAGTAATAAAAAGTTTTGTTCTAGGTTCTAAGGTCTAGGTAAGGATAGGAAGACAAACATGGGATCAGTAGGACACATCAATAAACAGAAAAAGTAGAAATATCAGTAAGACAAACACTTGCAATTGTTTTTATCAACCAAAAGCTGTTTTGAAGCCCTAGTAGATGGTCGATTAATATCAAGAATGAATTTTAACTTTTTCCTCTCACATAAACCTGGGTGATTTCCATGAATAAATTACACCAGCTAACAATAATACAGACGGAGTGGCGTAGGTGGTGTTGAGAGGGTGCTTCTACTCATACTTTGCTGTTCTCCTTAAACCATGCGTGTGTGCGTGTATGTGTGCGTGTGTGTGTGTTATTCTCTGGCTGCTGCCTGCAGTCTCTGAGCGGATGGATTTCAGCAGCAACATGATTATCCTCATTATGTTACCATACCCGGTCCCTGCACAGAGGCCTGCGTTTTTACAGAAACGTGACACCAATAGATCCAGTGTTTATTTCACACGTTTATTTTCTCAAGCAAATCTCTTCCTTCTCTATTCGGCCCACTCTTCTCTATTGTTAGAGGATAGGAAAAGAAAGGATGAGAAATCCCAAAAACACTGTTGCTGAGGGGAAACGAGTCATTTTTCACATTTGCCTATAGTTTTCACTGAAATGCCACATTCCATCATATGCAATATAGCATAACCATTTCAAATATAACTAGGGTTGCAATTTATTAGTGTTTTTGGGTTTGGTGTATTGTGGGTATGTGCATTAATATGCCTATTAAATGAGGCACACATTCCCTACAGTGCATAATTATAATTATGGGTTCTTCGGGGGTTCTTTAATGTTTTATTTAGAGTTTTTAGCTTCCAAAATAATGTACACTTTTCCTTAAAGAACTCTGGGGGGAAAAAAATTATTATTTAGGGTTCTCCCAGAGGGACGACCAAGAAACTCTTATGGGTTCTAATAGTGGATAGTGTTTTCTCTAGGTTTTTCATCACCTATACTAACTCAAGTCAGTGGTAACTAAATACCTCAGTGTTGGGCGTTTGGAAAGTGATCAAAAATGTGGACTTTCTGGGGAACTCCATACACAGGTTTGGGAAACACTGCTCTACTATACAGTTTGTAGGATTATTATCAGTAATGAATAGCATGTGAAGCTTTGTGGTGTCTGTTCTTAGAATCCTCTTACAATAGCTTGCCTGATGTAAACATTTCCACTCAATGTGCCCTTCAACACCAAGTCAACTTATTCCACATTACTTTACAGGAAAGTCTCAATGTCTCAGGTTCTACCCATTCCCCCAGTGAGCCTTGTTCAGTTGTGCACCAAGCCTCCTGACATAGGCGATGCCTTTCAGAGAGCACTGCTTTTATTCCCCTAAACCAGAGCCTCCTTCATGCTCAAGGGGTCTTTGATGAGCCCGACTGAAGGTCACTATCCAAATCAGGGTAATCTGTCAGGATTATGCTCCCTCCTGTCCAGAGCCAGGCGTACTTGACAAGGCAGGGTGATAATCTACAGGTGGCCACGTTTAGAAATGGCTGAGCAGCTGAAAGGTGTATGGCTGTTTACTCAACAAGCAGCACTTTCAGCTTGAAGAGAGTGTTCTGTCCTAAGGAGAACCCATTCACATTTGGTTCGGGAAGAAATAATCTAGAATGGAAAGTAATGGCCACGTACTTACTGTGATGATGGGAAGTTCATGTAATTCATGATACTGTAATTTGTAAATGATTGAAAATGAAAAATGTTGCATGGCTTGTGACATTCAAATTTTTTATTTTACTATCCCTTAGAGGTGAAAGCTTTACATGCAAAAAAAAGTGACCATTGAGTCTGATTTTACTCTAATATTTCAGTTGAAGAAACCCAGTCAGCTCTATACACACCTGTACCAAGTAATTAAGGACAATGAATACCTGTTAGACACGTGTTACAAGCTGGTAGAGACCAAAAATGTGGTTCTTCTGGGGAAGTCCAAATCAGGGAAACAGTTCTCTATTATATGGTGGATTATCAACAGCAATTAACAGCATGTGAAGCTTATTTTTTCCCCTTTTAGCACACCTAAAGCAGACATCTAAGAAAGTAAGGTTTCTTGCTGCCATTATTGCTATTATTTGTAACTACAGTATGAGTAATTATTAAATATTTATATTGTCTAAGTGAATTTTACCTTCCCACCATCATTACTTCATACTGATTAAGGATTCAATTAAATATTTATTTATATTTATTTATTTATTGCTTTTAAGCATTGACATTATCACAAAGCAGTTTTACAGAAATAAAAAATAGACATAAAGACAAAAGAAGGAACAAGTCCAGTTGACATGACTCAACTTTCAGATCCCTGAAATGACAATAGGAAGAAACCAGACTTAACATGGAAACCATTCATTCATTTGGGTGATAGTGTGACCATACATCAAGCGGAACTTGTCAGTGTGTGTGTGTGTGTGTGTGTGTGTCTCTCTCTCTCTCTCTCTCTCTCTCTCT
>JAOTQY010000039.1:9406085-9426823 GCA_026413445.1 Dolichallabes microphthalmus
ATAATAATAATAATAATAATAATAATAATAAGTATGTGACATCGTAGCTGGATATGCTATTTGAATAATGACTGCTCCTTAAAAAAAAATCACAATTCCCACAAGGGGGCGATATCTGCACACAATAACGTGAGATGTGACGCTTGAATACGCGGACAACTGAATGATAAGGTTTGTTGTGACCAGCGCAAAAGAAGTTGCTGCTACTAGTACTACTACTACTATTACTACTACTAAGCTACTAAGACTACAGTAATACTACTAATCATCATCATCATCATCATCATCATCACCACGTCTTTGAGAGCCCAGCCCTGCTATAGAGTGGCAGGTCCTGCATCCTTATAGAAAGCCTACCTTTTATCTAGATGGTCCAGAGGCCGCTTCCCGCTTCCGCCTGTCATTTCCGGGTTTGCTCGGAACTCTTCCTGCGCGAACAACGTCCCCTGGCTTCGCGTAAAATAGGACATCTGTTTAAATGGTTTCTTGCTAATAAACTCCTGTCGGCTGGCTTCCATTGTTGGCGCGTCTGAGATTATTTACAGAACGAGTCAATTTCTAAATGGTTTCATGATTGTTGAGCAGGCTCGCGGTGGGAGGCGGTGAGGAGTGTATGGGCGGCGCAGCGGGGCTCCGGCGGGAGCGGGGCTAATTGAGGAGGCCGAGCCAAGCCGAGATAGGCGAATAGAGGGGCCAGGGCACAGTTCATCCAGCCGAGCTCAGTTTTTACACAGAGTGCAGAGCAAAGATAATCTCTCTCTCTCTCTCTCTCTCTCTCTCTCTCGCGTACTTTACAGGCCTAGTCGCCCTATTGCCTAGGATAATTGTTCTACTTTAGTGAGTTTCCACACTATTGCAAACCCTTAGCGCTTTAAACCCTCGAAATGAATAATGTAAGGACGAATAGGTTTAATCAGCTGTAGCTATATAGGCTACTATTGAACTGTAATAGCAACAGTTTCATTTTTCAGTGCTTCTTCGTGCAGCTTCACACTCCTCTTTGAGATTTTTCCCCATCCAATTAGATTTTGTAATATTCGTTTATCGTACATTTTTCCTGATATATTAAAGGGCACAACCGCAGGAATATATCAGATGGCAGGTCGTGGAGATCTAATGTATTTTGTCAGCCTAGCATGTATATTTGAACGGGAAAAAAATACTTCTTTCATTTTCCGAATGAAAAAATTCGGTTCATCTTTGACTTCTCCAGCTCCATATTCCTTTTATTCTCTTTATTTTCTTTAAATTTTACCATATACGCATTTTTTTCTGACATCTTTTTTTGTAAGTGCTGATGTTCTGAAATTTCTGAGATTTAGACATGGTATATGGAAGATATCAACTCTTGTTTATTATATCAGCTGAGTTAACAGCTACATGGTGATGAGCAAGCAAATTCATCGCATAAGTGGCTGTTAAAAGCACAGGTGCAAGAGGCGCGAGATCAATGCTCACTAGGTCAGTCCTTTGTGTGTGTGTGTGTGTGTGAGTGTGTGTGTGTTTTAGTCTAAGGGGTGAGTGAATGAGTGAGAGAGAACGGGAAAAATACATATGAGTAAACCAGCTTAAGTTTTCTCTCATGGGAATTGTCAAGAAATATTTGGAAATACTTCGAAGTTGGATATACCGAGGCTCATTGGACCCAATGACCCAATTTGCAAATGTTTCCTAATAGCTCTTACAGCTGCACTACTGATCCTGTATGCTGTATCACAGGCAGGTTGTAATCGCAGAATTACCGCACTAATAGAATTAGCCTACGGTTGTTGTTTTTTAATCTTGCCTGCTGTAAAACCCAACGGATAGTGCAAGACTGAGGCTTTGGCTAGGGCAAGACGTTCTTCACGCATATTTTAACTGATTATAATAATAATAATAATAATAAAATCCGTACTTGGTACACTTTTCAAATAATTATATTTACATGCTTGTTATTAGCCCCAACTTAAAGTCAGACTTACAATATTTTTTATTTAATGTGAAGAAGCTAATATAAATAGAACAAACTTAATATTTTACGCATAAAGGAACAAAAAGTCGTTGTTATGATTAAAACCGCATCCTGGTGAAAAGGTAAACGCATTACAATTACATCACTCAAGAGCCAGTGCTAATACTCATCGGTTGTATCCCGACAGTAAACTAAGGAACTGTTTTTTCTTTTAGTTGTTTATTGGCTTTGTTATTTTCTTCTCCTAGTTTTCATAGGCATTTATAAACAATGTGTTAAAACAACGGGCGCTTTTGTGCAGGGATAAAATGTGATATAATTTATTCAAATGGTGATTGATTAATTAAATATATGTGTAAAAAATATCGGGTTAATTTTTTGGAACCTGTCAAAATATTTAAACAGAGTAGCTACAAACTAATTGAGAGTCCTGATTTTAGATACTAGTTTATAAAGAATAATAATAAATATGGAAAACGTTATCATTTTCTTTGCTTTAAAATCACCATCAGACAGATAAAACTGTTATGGAATTACTTTTAAATCATTACCAAATGCTGTCTTTTTGTATGTTTTACATACGAAATGTATTTAAATTTCCTCTTTAAAACCAGCTCAAACGTGGAAGCTTGGGTTAGAAGGAGACACCAGTGCTTTTTCTCTTTCGTTTATCCCTTTTGCCAAAGCTATGACTGTTCTGCATTTTATCACCGCGCGTTCAGTCTGGGTCAGGGGAACTGTGGCTCATTGAGAGCTGAGTGAATTAACACGAATAGAAAAGTTGTGTTCACTTAACTGACGAATATAGAGGGGGAAAACAGGGCAACGGGATCTTTTCCTAATGCAGACTTCAACCCGATTGGACTCGTTTGTTTCTGTGCTAGTAAGGTTATGGGAACAGGACAAATAATCTATTCTGCACGCTTTTTTTGTGCCACACGACCTCTTAACTATCGGCCCACAGACAAATCCAGCTCTTGGGTTGGGCAAAAACATGGTACTCTATTGTTATTATAGTGTAACATGCCTAATTAGTTTTTTTAATCAAAGTATTTTTTTTCGTGAACCTTACGTATAATAACCTTTAAAATAAAGAATGACCTAATCCTTATATATGGCAAATAATTGTATCGCTAAATATTGAACGATCTGTGTGCTATTAAAAAAACAGTCTACTGTATGCCTTTCGTGATAGAATAAACTATCTTTTTTTACCAGTTAACTGATCACCATCATAACTGCGGGATAAACCAACCGTTTTTACTTTGAACAGTTTTGTTAAGTTATCTGTGTTTGTCTTTAGGACGGCTAATTGTATAGAAATGTTCTACCAGGTCGAACGAACGAATGAATGAATGAATGCATGCATGCATGGGGAAGGTTTAAACACCCTTGAAGTTTAACGTTTAAAGACTGATTCTCTCACGCTCATGTATGGAGATTAAAACGTATGTCTACTGTAAGTAATTCATGTGGTGCTGTAAATTTGCACCCTTTTGGTGGGCCCGTACACATTTACAACACAACCATAACAGTTTTGTCAAACTTTGAACTGAAAAGAAAAGAGTAAAAGAATGTAGCCTACGACTAGTACAACTGTTAGAACATCTAACAGCAAGGGGAAGCTCTCTCTCTCTCTCTCTCTCTCTCTCTCTCTCTGTGTGTTCTTGATTCTACTCTGTTTTAACTGGTTTTAAGGTAAGCCAACTGTATCCCCTATCCAAATAAACACTTTATAGCAAGTTTTCTTCGTGGTTGATATGAGGTGTGAATGGGCTGATAGGCTGAATTGGGCCCGGGGAACGCTTTTCTCTCTGTACTGCTTCTCGCTTTTGGATGAAAAGCCCTTTCATTCTGGCTACAATAGGAGATTGGGCCAGGGGAGGAGTCCTTCATAATTAGTCCATTTAATGGTGCGTTTACTTAATTTTTTTTGTATTCATTAGTGACTATGGGCAAAAGGAGAGCGAGTTTTCGTATCCTAAAAGCTTCCCAGTTAGAATTTCATAGACTACCTTATGAATTCTTTCATCTAGAATGTAGCCGTTAGTGGAAGACATATATCCTAGAAAGACTTTTCACTTAATAACAACGAATGCCGTTGACACTTGGAACATAAATGTTAACGCTGTGCCTGTTAAGGACAGGCAAGGAAATCAAAAACTAAATTCAGAATTATAAAATGGAATACTGTATTTTAGCTTAGAAATGTATACATTAACATAAACACGCAAGAAAGTAACATTGAAGGATTAAGCGCTCGAGGTTAAACATGAACATTTCCTTTGAACAGTCGATTAATTCCAACTTCTTCGTTGTTACTCTTCTTTTGCATAAATCTCGACTGAAACCATTGAACCCAATGGATTAAAACAGAGGAACAAAACGTCTAGAGCACTTAATTACGTTTTGACAAATAGTTATGAACACCAATTCAAGAAAAGTAAACAGGAATAGAAAAGACAACGGAGACGTAGAGCAATATTATATACAGCCATATTTCTACACATATATTACAAACTGGGAGAATGATCGCATTATTTAGGATATAGGCATAATTCAATATAAAATCTCGAAATAAAAATAAAAAATCTGATACAGTTCCACATTTGACCAGTACCCCACACAGACAGTGACAGCAGTGAAAAAAAGGTGCTTACGACTCAAATGATTGTCTGATGAAACTAAAAGAAGAAGGATTGCATCCTGGCTGCGCTGTGCATTATTACCACTCGAATTAAAAACAAATTAAAAAATAGATGGACACCGGATTGTGGAAATTCCCTCTTCTCTGTCATCCTGGCAGAAAACATCGAGCGAAAGGTTATTTCCTGCGTATTAAAAAAAAAAAAAGCTATCGATATCTCATGCAAGTGATGGGGGTAGGGGGAAAAGCGTGGGTCCCGTTGAAAGCGCTTGAAAAAAAGACGTGCTTTTATATTTTTCTTTTCTTTTCTCTCTCTTTGTATAATTAAGGTCCTTTTTGTTTTTCCCGATATTTCATAATGTTTATTCAGGTCCATATTCCCTGCAAATATTTCTCTCTTTTTTATTTGCGTATCATACGTCGCATTCAGAGTCACTGGATGTTACGGAGAGGATGGACGTGGCCATGTCGGCGCGCTCCGTCACGCTCGAGACGCTGGTGGTGGGACTGGCGGCTGTACACGGCGACTCAGCCGAGCTATGCGGAGTGCATTCAGACAGAGAGCGCATGCCGTTCTGTCCTATGGCTTGGTGCTGTAGCCTAGATGGGAAAAGAGAGAAGAATTAGATCTCACATGAATATGAAACATTTCTTCATAATTATTAACTAAATGCCAAGCTTAGTATGGGTATGATTTGTAGTTTGAACACCGGTTCGATCAGACTCATCCAAGTTTGTAATATAGGCCTACAGCAGCATTATACTTAGTTCAGTAGACCATAAAGGCAAACAAGTTGTTGTTGGTCTGATATTGCCTGCAAACACTGTTGCCTTTAATTGTCAACCAATGGTTGTTTTAACCAATGTCAAACCTTTCTTATATGAAAGTTTGGCCAAAACAAATCCAATCTTATCTAAGCTAATTCCGACAATCTTGGTAAAACTTTTCATTATACTTTACCACTGTTTACAAATTACATCTGCTTATATTTATAAGCAAAAAATGGACTAATTGATCATTACATATTGATAACATAACATTGCTTAACAGAAAATGTTAATTCTAACAATGTTTGTGGTTTCTAAATTGATTGTTAGCAAATAGCTGTTACTTAGCCATAATTTAATAGCACTTAGATAAGCAAACAACCAAACATTCCACTAAATATAAAAAAAAAATGTGATTGGATTTATTTTAAATGATGTGCAGGTTAAAACGTTATATGATATTATCCTTTGTCAACAATAACAACTGCATGTGTTTATATGTGATAAATGTCTAAGCATAATTAAATCTGCCTTGCCAGGTGTAACTGACCTTGTTCTCTGTAAACGTCTAAACTAAATTATTTTTATCATCATCATCATTATTATTATTATTATTATTATTATTATTATTAAGAATTAGAATGAAGTAGATATGTTGTTATGTTACTACAAGGACTGATGTAAAACTATATAAAAAACAAGATGACTCGGAAATGCTAAGAATGCTTAATATAAATAGGCTATACAGCCAGTAGACAACATCAACTGCAAAGCGGCCTCTCTGCTGTCTCAGAATATTTTAGAATTAGAGCTAAATACTAATAATTGTTTAAATAATTGTAACAATATTTCTTGTGCGAAACAAACCGTTTACTCATTTTATTTTTGTTATAAATATTTATTTGTATATAATATTTTCCTTTTTTAAACTGGCTGCCACTTTTTAGAATAATTAACACAAATACTAAATCGTTGTCGCGCTCTCTGGCTTTTAACAAAACACTGAGCTTCATTTGTTAAATATGATTTGTGCATGATGACTGCTTTACAAATAAAAGCCAGCGAAAAGTTGAAACTTTCAAATGTTGTCACTTCAACATTTCACACCCAAGGCATATAAATATAGCATACCTGTTTTTCGCTGCCGCTGCTCTGTCTCTTTGCCTCCGATTTTTAAACCAGTTTCCGACCTGTGTAGGAGTGAGTCCAGTGGCCTGCGCCAGTTCCCGTTTCTTGCTCGGATTAGGATACGGGTCCTGCAGGTACCACTCCCGCAACAAACTCCGCGTCCGTTCCTTGAAACAATGCGTCTTCTGTTCACCGTCCCAGATGGTTCTGGGCAGCGGAAACTTCTTGCGCACTCTGTACTTATCGACAGGTCCGAGCGGGCGCCCCCGCAGTTTCTCGGCCTCCTGGTAGTGAGCCTCGAGCCACATGGCCTGCAGCTTTCCGTGCGAGTCCTTGGTGAACTTGTGGTTTTCCAGTATATGATAGAGGTCGCGGAAGTTGCCCGTGTGGAAGGCGACAACAGCACGGGCGCGCAGGATCGACTCGTGTTTGTTGATGGCCTCGCATGCGCCCGGTGCCACCGGCAACGACCACAGAAAGCGACCCAGCCGCTCGATGTCGCCGGTCTCCTCAAGCGTCTCGCAGACGCTGGCCACCTGCTCCGCGGAGAAGTTGAGGGTCGGTAGCTGAAACATGGACAAGTCTTCGGGAGACCGGGCGCTGGGCGCGCTGCTCGCCACGAGCAAGGGCCGATCAGCGAAGTTGGGTAGGAAGAAATGGGAGGGATAGAGCTCTAAAGGAGATCTGAAAACCATGGAAATGACCTGAGAGAGAAAGAAAATTAGCAAAGAAAAAAAAGAGGAACGGACGAGTGCAAGATTGAATGATTCAATAGCTATCGCCTAATGACACCAGCCTCATAATATCTCCCCCTAAAAATCCACGCGTGAATGTAGCATTGAAATATTTTGTTTCGCTTTTCTATTGGTCTTCTTGGTGCCGTTGTGGGGTTGTCATGGCAGCCCTGCCAATCACTGTCAAGCGTGCCAATCATTAGCCAGTACGTAGTGGCTTTCACCACTTGTGCTGCTCGCGCGGGGGGGGTTATCAGGAAGTCCGATCTGAACACCGCCCTCCCTCCTGATGCCGGAGCCGAGACTCAGCCTATTTGTTGAATGGAATGAGCAATTAGTGGGTGGAATATTATTGCGATCTTAACGAGACTCGTTAAAGCTAAAGAAGATATGTAGTAAAGAGAAGGCAGGGGTGGCGGCTGGTTGGAGGAGGGGGTGACAGTCGTGCACATGGAATCCACATTTAAATAAAGGACTTGAAACGGAGTCTACAACATGGTGCGCGTGCACTAGGCTATATGAACATAATCTCTATACATCTATCGGTATGATCGTCCTTTTTGTTTTCTGACAAGTTCGTTTTAATGCTGGCTCCTTGAACGCTCTATTTTATAAGTTCGACTGCTATAAATCTTAACGTTTGTTTTTCCTTGAAGCCCAAAAAAGTACATTTGGAGGATTTTTTCTTCTTCCTGACATGGATTTGGCTGTTATCCAGTTGCTACTGATGCTAGATCAGCATCCTTCTGCTTGCTCCAGTGTGGCTTTTTATGTAAAGGCAAAACACCAAGCTCTTGCCCCCTGAGTAAATAGGAGATAAGTAAAATGACTTCGATACGAGGGCACAACACTAGCCAAAATAACTCAATATTTATTGTTGAAAACATTGAAATATTATTTTACTTTACTTCTCTTTCATAATAGGTTAATATTTCCTTTGTTTTTTACAGGGTGAGACGCTGCACTAGTGAATTTAAACTGGAAATGAATTTGAAATTCGCGTTCACTTAGAAAAACAGTAAGAGTGTAAGAGTGTGTTATTAGTCCAGATGAGATACAAGATCTAAGCTAACACAGTGATCTTTCATCTAAACTAATTCAAGTCATTTTATTTTTGCATTCTACCACAATTGTTGAAGGAATTTGATGACAGATCACATCAACGCTTAATGTCCTTTCGCAGTCTGGCTATTTGATTTTCCTGTCATACTGGTTGTGTTTCATCTTTCATAAGATAGAGATAACATATTTACTCATATATCAAAAAAGAAAGGCAGGTCGTTTTGTGAGGTTTTCCCCCCTCTAGTATCACACTTGCTTGCTCCTTTGTCATCTGAAACTTTAGTGAAGCAACTCCAAGCACTATTTGAATTGGTCGCTTTGGAAAGCTTCTTGGACTGGAAATAACCTGTATTAAAATGCTGACCGCATATTCCTGCTCTAATCCACTCTCGCCAGGCCGGCATTTCGAAGAGGCCCATGCATGTTGAATATCCTGAAAGGCTAGCGTTTCCAGGTGTTTAACCCAATCACCTTACACGACCGCGGAGTTTGGGGTATTTAAAAAAAATTATTACTTACAAATCTGTGCTTGCAGGCAATACGGAAATTACCGAGGGGATGACAAAACGTATGGGCTGAAATGGGGTGCGCATAAGCTTCTGTTAAATCACTTTATTTAACACGGCCCTTTGTTTACGTTAAGCATGTAATTAACACCCCCAAACAAGTTTATTCACCTGGGCTAATTGTCTGTTTATCCCCAAGCTTCCACTGCTGTAGTCTTTGCGATAAGCAGCGGGGGGACTAGCTCCTCAATACCGACGAGCCATTAGCTCCCTCTTTGTTTATTTAATTCCGCACCGCCTCACAGCACAATACAGGCACCCGTTAAACTCCATCGCGTGACTTTACTCAAGAAGTAGATTAATTCTGCACTTCAGCTAACTACAGCAACAATAACTCCATACATGTTTTTTACGCATATGCCTAATGGTTTTCTTTCTTGTGTTGTCACAGCGTGATCTGATGGACGTGGCAGAGCCTAAAAAAAGAAAGAAAGGTAAAGAATTTTCGACCTATCTCACTTAGCTCCTTGTTTAAGTCTGATTTTGTCATATCATTAAATGCGTCCCCAGCCTCTGCTCACGTTGACATGCGCGCGGATTTCCACGTGTGCCTTCTGCGCCACTGAAACCTACATCAGTGTGAGCACCAGCTGTGAGATGAATTTTATAAGCGTGGATCTCCGTTTCTGTATCAGGTTATGGATTAAAACCACGTTTTTGTAGATTTTAGCAGGTCATTATATGTTTGATTTTTGGACACAGCGATAGTGGATACGATCAACCTGGTTTTGTGCTCGACGGGATCCGTGAGACGCGCGCTCTCTAATGCGTATTTTTTTTCTTGACTTGTTTTTGTCCTCTTCCTGTCGTCATTTCTTCTTCGCTGCTTTTATCTCTCTGTCCAAATTCATCACGAAACTCTATCTTTATCTTCTTTCTTTGCAGCTCCGAAATTCACGACGATGTTTCAGACGGTTGTCGCAAGTTTTTTTGTCGCGAATCTTCCGAAATGGACGCAGTTGGTGACGATGGTCTGTCTCAAGAGCTCATGTATAAAATCATCTCGTAAGTTTCAGAAATCTAGCACTTGAAAGATATGCTTCGCAAAAAAATGGAAATGTGTGCATTTATATCCAGTCCACTTGAGTTGATTAAGCTGGTTAGAAATGCGTCCCATGATAACAAATTGCACATTTGTATTACTTTGAAGCTTCCGCCGCGGATACGCTGCATGCTCTCCACTCCAAAAATCCGTAAAGGGCAAACGTAGCTTGCAGCTTTGTGGGGCCGTCGAGATGGGGCGCAACTGCCCCTTTTTATTTGCTAAGTCGAAAGCTTTCCACCTCTTCTGCTGTGCATCGCCCAGGACGTTTGCATAGCCGTAACCTACAGACGTGATGTGGGGTTTTTGACACTCTTGCTGAGGCACCATGCACTGAATGTGAGTACAGTGCTCCTACTGCACATGTCCTATAACTTTCGTAAATACTTTAACGAAAGGCTAGATGTTGTAACTACTAAAACATACATGCAAAGCATTACATTGTAACTTCAGTTTCACACTTTATTAGTAGGTCACAATTGATCCAAAGTAGGATCCGTAGGATACATAAAAATGCGTAAAATAATATAGCGGCAATGTATAAGCTTTCTCCTGAATTTGAATTATATATATTTTTAATGTTTATTGTACAGATCATGGTTCGCTTGAAGGGTTTCCCTAGAGGAACAGCTGAAGAACCCGTAAAGATTCTAGATTTTCTTGTGTGTGTGTGTGTGTGGGGGGGGGGTGTTTATTATTAACACGTGCTTTTGTTATTCTGTTTTAGACTTCCGTCCTTATTGGCAACGAACGTTAAGCTGTTTTGGCAAAGTCCATCTTATTGTACTGTGAAGGTTTTGTTCTCCATAGCTATGTCTTTTTTTGTGTGGTCTCATTAAGTAGGCATCCTGCTAGGTCTCTAGAATTATACAGGAGCTGTCCAATCAGTGCATGTGCACGGCTTGTTAGCGACATTTAATGAGGCTTCTCCGCGCCCTGAGAGAATGGCACCTCAGTGTTAGATTTAACTTGTGTCAACTCGTTACTTCTAATGAAGGCATTGGAGGATTCTCTGCTGAATGGAACCAGGCGGCCGGAACCCTAGGCCTTCTTCTTCCGAGTTCTCTTGCCTCTGCCTGGCCAATCTCCATAGCACGCGAGTGTGTGTGTGTGTGTGTGTGTGTGTGTGTGTTTGCGCGTGCGTGCGTTTGAGAGGTAAGGGCCTTTTTTAATCCAGTGACATCTCATATGGGGAGTGGGGGCACATGCGGCGCATCTGCTTTTATAACCAGAGAGGACAGATCAGTCACACGGTTAGCTATAGCAAGGGCTCTTACATTGCTATGTTGCTTGACCTGGGCATCAGGTCACTTTGCATCTTAAGAAGTTCCCGCCTATCGTTGTGATGTAAGATAAAGCCATAACACACCCTCTTTTATATTATAGCTTTCCCTCATCGTCTCTGAAGCGTCACGCGCAACGTTTCCACGTTCCAGTCTCTTGGTCATACTTTAATACAAATTCTAAATATAGAAACATATTTACTAGGCTAATATATAAATCAGAAACGTGTCACCATTCTTAATTCCTAATAATTTATTGTGTTAAACAATGGTTTATTGATATACATACATGTTCATATATATACATATTTGTGTTGAGATTTTTGCAGCATATTTTGTGATTAATAAGGAAATTGAAAGCTTTCAGTTTAGATTAGATTACAAATGTATGTATATCTGAAAAGAGAATTTTTAAAAATCGGTTGATCCTTGACAAGTGATGACGTTGATAAAGTCATAAGGGCATCTTCGCTCTGGGGTTATAAAACACCTTTTAATACATTTGTATTTATACGTTAAATATGGCTTCAGGGAATTTTCCACAATAACTAAATAACTATCTTATTAAGAAATAAATAACTAGTTTTATCAGCACTAATCACACACACATAAATGAATATATTATTCCTTTTAACATATGCCAATGTCAGAAGTAATAAAATAATTTAATTATTGACAATGTGGCCTATAGAGATTTACTCTACTTTATATGAAACATTGTGCACAGATGATTCCCTTAATGAAAGGGGAACACTCTTATGTCGGATTGTAAAACCCTCACACAGACGAACCTTTAGTTACAAATCATAAAGGATTTTCCGCATTAAAGGCTGCAAAAAGGCTTCCGCTTGCAGAGCAGTGCAGCTCGTAGTTCAGATGGTGTAATCACTCTTCAAGGTGTATGATTCGACCGCTTAATGCTCAAATAACATAATTCATGGTTTTGCTTGTAGCCCTGAGCTTGCGTGGAGAACAATTTGATCTCCACCCAAATTGTTCTGTGGAGAACAATTTGTTCTCCACTAATAAATTATTTCTTAGACAAGAAAACTTAACATACATGCTCATTAGCTATTATTATTATTATTATTATTATTATGATTACATAAATTCAATATAATAAATTGTCACTTTTACAGTTTAATATACCAACGGAATTGTTTATATTAAGTTTAAAAACTATTGTAACGTATGGTATTGTAGGGTAATGTTTTGTTTGTCAGAGCCACTAAGGTTTAGTATTAGTTTTCACACAACTAAATTAAAGTTTTAATGAAGTAACCAAGATGGATTTTGTCAGGCTATATATTTGAACTTTAATTTC
The DNA here is from genome assembly GCA_026413445.1 of Dolichallabes microphthalmus. Lineage (NCBI taxonomy): Eukaryota > Metazoa > Chordata > Actinopteri > Siluriformes > Clariidae > Dolichallabes > Dolichallabes microphthalmus. The sequence continues at coordinate 9,418,594 of JAOTQY010000039.1, forward strand.
AGTCAAGATTTAGTGAGGTTTGTATTTTATGCACTTATGCAGTAATATAACTTCATAGTGAGATCATGTGTGGCATTATTTTTATTTGTAATGATACCTGCCATATCGGTATGTAAAGGCTAAAGTGAAATAATTGTGATCAAATAAAATCCGAAAATACCGAGTCACTTTTGTGGGTTAAAGATACCTCAATGACTTTGTGTCCATCAATCAACAACATCAAATGGCGCATTATATTATTTATCCTAACTGGTATGAATCGTCATCGAGTATATCAGGAATTATTGCTCCAGTCAGATGACGGTAATGCGAAAAAAAGTTTCGAGATTTCATGATTCCTTTGCACTATGATGTTATATGATCTCAATTTGCATTGATATTTCACACTGATCGACTACACCGTTGATATAAGTTACAATGCTGACTACAGTAATGGAAAAATACAGCAATGGAAAAAAGTGCGTTTATTGGGATCCTGCTGTTCTTTTTTTTTTTAAACTGCTAGAGTTATTATTTTTCTTACCGTTGAACCTAAATTAATATTTAGAGAAGACCATTTCACTTGATATATAAATCCCAATAACATAATCTCTTCATATTTACACAGCACTGAATTAACCCCTGTGACTATAATTGTGATTTATGTAATTAAATCAAGGCGCGCTGGAAGGTAAAACAAGCATTATTGGCGAGAGCTATGTTTATTTTTCACAACTCCTAGGTGAGGCGTCTTTTAAACTTGCGTAAAATGCAGATGAGTTTATTTTGTCAACAGTAACCTACATGTCGAATTTAAATTCACCTCCACCTCTTGTGAATTCTTCTCTACTGCTATCTATAGCTCAAACCAAAAGGCTGAAAATGCTGTGTGGACTGAGCTTGTTAGGCACGGGTGAGTAACTTCTGTCGGATGGGATCTGTGTCTACGGTACAGCTGGACTAGAGGGATCGATAGAGAGCGTCTAGAGAACTCCGGTACAAGCGCTGAGTTGCACCAGCCTGACAGCTACAAGCGGAGTAACGCCAGTGAACCTGAACATGTATAGAGCTGTTTCCAAAACTCATTACTTCTTAGGAAAACATAATAACAGTATGCACAAACTTCACACAATTCATTTGACCACATTTCCATAAAGATATGTAAAACAATATTTAACGTGCAAACTATACCTACTGAAAGCAAATGCAATTCTGTGCAATCAACTGATTGTAATACAAAAAGCAAACCAATAAGATGGATGTTATTTAGGCCGTTGCTCGCCGTGCACGTCAATGATTATGGTCAGGTTATTTTTAATTCAAGATCCTAGATTGCGATATGCTTACTTTGCATTTTTAAACTAATTCTTTTAAGTACATTTTCTATGTGTTCAAATGGAATTAGAAACTTAGAAAGGTAACATTTATTTAGTAAGGTGATTATCTTACTGGTACTAGTGCTATTGTTATGGACCATATGACTTGTTCATTGAGGATCTGTATTTAAATCTATATACAAATTTCTTTAAGTCTACTTTGTACAGATAATTTGAAAAAGCTTTACAGATAGAAAATTCAAAACTATTTTCTGGTAGAGAGAGAATTATTTCAAAGTTTTCGATTTCGATTTGGGCCCCAAAATTCAAATTACTGAGCCAAGTTTATACCTAACTTCGTTAGATTCTAACTTATCACTGAGTGCTAAAAACACTAATAGCAGGTATTTTGTGTCTTTTGAGCTTTCTTTCTTTCTTTCTTTCTTTCTTTCTTTCTTTCTTATTAGACAATGAGCGAAATAAAGGAAATAAAAGGCAAAGTTTGGAAAATTCATAAGCCGCGGAAAGGCTTTTTTTTTTACGTATTAATCTCTTCATCAGGGCTTTATGTTCTTCTGATAATTACCGGTCAAATAAATTTTTATCCTAGCTCTTAGTTATTGTTATTATTTTTCTGCATATAATTAAATTATTAGTGAACGGTCAGTATTTGACTGTGTGGTACTTAAATAAGTCGAAATAAAATGTACCCCATCTAAATGTATTTTTATACCCGACTTCTCTCTCTCTCTCTCAGGCAAATTCTGCATAGTCAGAGGAGAACAATTTCTTCCATTAAACCGTTGATATCCAAAGCTGACTTGTACTCAAGTGACTCGTTAAGTGACTCAGCGGTCACATGGCGCGTCACTGAGGTGCGCACTGCATTAACTCATAATGTATTTGAGTTTAGGCAAAAATGTATTGCAGTTACAGAAGATACTATTCCGCTTGGTTTCACACGAATTAAGCAGACAGTTACAAAGCAACAACAACAAATCCGTGCAAATTCTTACATAGAAAGGCAACCAAAAAATAATAATATTTTTTTGGAAAACTATGTAATGCAGTGACCTATACCTTACTATGTTTAACAATTCGGGATAGAAGTAAAACACCTGGACTAACAGCAGAACTGTTCGGATTAAACCGGTGTGTGGTGGACAGTTTTTGGGACATGTGCGTGAGTGTCTGATGCATTTGCCTGCTGAAAGGTCACACAGAGGTAATGGGAAGTTATTGAGAGCTCGTCCTAGGTTCATGGTTCACGGTGAGGTTAAAGATACCGTTACTTGTTCTCGGCGTTAAGTCCTCTTCCTTCCTAAAAGAGGATGTGCCTAGCCACCGCGCACTTATGTTTGTTTTCATAGGTTTATGTCATTGGCCCAAACAGGAACGCACAAGAACATCACGACGTCATAGACTAAAAGTCTTTTCTCTCGTCTTTCTTTGTAAAATCACAGAAGGCCTGTCTCCGAACTCCAGTCAAGTCCTTTGTCTTTGTCTATTTTTAGTCTCCTAAACCAGAAAATGTAGCGTTTGAGAACTGACAGTTTTCATTCATAGGGAAAAACAACTACAGCACACAATCTATATGTAGATTTTAACTGATAATATGATTGACAGCTCTGATAATCTGTAACGAACCATTCCAAAATGTAATGCTGTAAAAATTGACGTGTGTAATATACAATATGAACAACTGCCTCATGTATATCCGTATATGTAAATAAAATCTGTTGTCCAAACTGACAGTGAGTTATTAATGTCTTTGGCTGTTGGAATGAAAACTGGAACAATAATTCTGCTTGTCAGCTTGTCACTAATCAGATGACTTAACTGCTAGCTGGAGAGAGAGAGAGAGAGATAGAGAGAGAGACACTGTACTGAGCATTTCCAAACACAACTCAAGGCTACATGCCGTGCAGTTCTCTATTTGTGTGTATGTGTGTGTTCTGATACATCTGTCTTGATATTGCCTCCATTAGCCTCATTACATCTGTTTATGCACAGCAGCAAGAAGCATTCACGTCTACTTAGCTGCAGATAAGTTGAGTGTTATCAAAACTCATTCATGCTCTCTCTCTCTCTCTCTCTCTCTCTCACACACACACACACACACACACACACACACTACCAGGCATACTAATTGTACCATAGTAACCTCAAGCTTGATGATGGTTCAGAGATTACCTTTATTCTTTATGTTACAGTATTATAATATATTCATTCATTCATTCATTTTCTATACCGCTTTATCCTGTTCAGGGTCGCAGGGGCCTGGAGCCTATCCCAGGAGACTTCATATAAAAAATTATTATATAATCATATTAATCATAGTGTAATGATAATATCTTATAATTTGTGTTATTTGTGTTATGTTGCCGTTAGTTAAGCATAATTAACTTTTACGCTTATCTTACCTAATATTATTCATATTAATTCTTCATCTAGTTCCTGCATTCAGGTGTTTCTAAACCAAAAACTTTGGTTGTGTACAAAGTGATGCTTCCAGGGTGGTGCATGGCCATTTATTAACGCAAAGCTGTTCTTTTTAACAATATTTTTATTTCTTCAATATGGTGGCAACAGACCAATATTTTACACAAAATCAATCACCTATCCTGCTTTTTCTTATAAGCTCTTTCTTAAACACACACAGGTACACCCAAGGACACTGGTCAAAGTAAGAGGTCTCTTTCCCTCTAAGATCTACTCTTGGCTGAGCTGTAGATGTTATCTTTGCATTGAAGTACTGACCCCAGCAGTTCCACACAGAGAAGAATGGATGAACCAAATGTCATTGTTCTTTTCTACCTCTGTGATTTGTCTGTGGTTCTGCAGTGTATTCCCTCCCTTACTATCTTTGACCTTGTTCCTGCACTGCAAAACCTTTCCATAGATGATCACAGAGGTGAACACACACATGTACCAATGAAAAAAGAAATAAAGTCTATGAGAATACTTCTCACTATAACAATTTGTTTTTGGTTTTAGAAAGTCAAGACAAGAGGAAAATTAAATATTTTCTGGCAATTTTAACAAAACTGTCCACATTTGTTACTGTCTCTCTTGGTAAAAACAACATCGCCTTAGGGGTTGGAATGTGATCTGTACAATTGAGAACAAACAGGATGTAGAAGCAAGTTGTGGTGGCCCATAATCCCATATCTGCAGCATTATTCCTGAATGAAAAAACAAATTCTGTAAAAAAGGATTAGTGGGATGTGATAGAGGAACCAGTTATAAGGACCAAAGGTAATTTGTAACCGTAGCAACTACTGGAAATGGGGATTATCAGAGGTGCGTGGGCTGTCTTTATGGACATGACTGAAGTGGGGTTGCCCAGGCTACAACCGCATGCATTAAACCATCATAAGGAGCCATACACAGGTCAAAAGCATTTAAGTACAGCCAGCAGTCTCCACTTGTCACTGTATGCCAGGTATGCCTTTTTAAAAGCATAACAGTGGACTTCAATCTTAACACACAACCATAGTTTGTCATCATCTTTATTTCATTCAAAGTATACCGTTTATTTTTAAGCACAACAAAAAAATAATGTGTTTTTGAATATATATATTTTTTTATAAAACTTGTGTTTATCATGAATATAGAAGTTTTTTTATTCATATCCTAGTTAAAAAAATACTATTAGCTACACAATGATAATACTGAATGAGAAAAGCATGGAAATATACACCATTAAAATTCTCTCTCTCTCACACACACACACACACACACACACACTAACAAAGATAAATTAAATGTAATGTAATTATTTTTTTATTTATTAGCTTTGTGCCTAAACAAACAAATGATTTATTCATTCATATAAATGAAGTGATTGATTCATTTATTCATCTTCAGTAACTTTCTCTTAGCCAGTTTCATACATTCCAGAACCTGAACATTGAGTGCAAGGTAAGGCCCGAATGGAACACCAGTCTATCACAGGGCAGGGCACCACACACAAACTCACTTTTACCTTGGGGCAATTTAGTAAAACAAATCAACTCACTGAGATTCTTTTTAAAATATGGGTGAAAGAGGAGAACCTGGAGGAAACCCACACAGATATGAGGAGAACATGCACAAAAACTCCACAAAAAGGGTAAACCAAGCTTAGGATCAGTCTGAGGACCTGGAAGATGGGAGTTGTCATTGTTTCCCCCTGTGCCTCTGTGCCGACCTTTGTTAATGTGAATAACATCTTTCAAATGACATTGAATTTGCACTTACAGTAGTTGCATAATCATTAAAATGTCAGTGCTCTAGCTCATCTATGTTTATGTTTCTGAATTATACTTATGTTTGTCACTATGCAAAAGCACTTTTGTGATATTGTGCTTTTCTTTTTATACTGATTTAATCTATGAAGTGCTCCTCAAGCACTGGCATAGCTGCTGCATGGTGCCTTTGACAACACACATTAAAACACCAAGATTCTTTATATACTAAGATGTAGTTTATTACTGACACAGTCAGTGTTAAGCATGATTGTAACCAGTGCCTCTAGAAAATGTACTCCTTGCTTTGGTTCAAATAACGCACAGTGTTCTTTTTCTAAAAAATGCTGGGTTAAAAACAACCCAATCTGGGTTGTAAGTTTGTAAGTCTAAGTTTGTGTGTAACCTTAGCACAGTAACAGTAATAAATGTTACATATGGTAATACTTTTTCAGTCATATTTTACTTGGGTGAGTGAACATGTGAATACAGACCTTGTATTTAACGTCATTTACCCTTAAATGTCCGAGGAGGATGAACCGTCATCAGCGGTGTGGGAGCTCAAGAGAAGACACAAAGCTGACTAAGCCGCTGAATACACCGGTGAACTTTGGGGGAGGGGCCAAGCAAACTTTAACCCAGCAGCTGGGTTACACTAAAACTACCCAACTCTCTGTAAATAACCCAGAACAATGACCCAACAGCGGCAACCCAGCGTTTGGGTAGAAAAAACAACCCAGCATTTTTTAGAGTGCAACAATTTAAAAGGTAATGTGTGCTTAAAGCTAATATCTCTTTAAAATGTAAGGAATATTAGAATAAATGTAGAAAAAAAAATTAAGTTAAAATGCAAATTAAAACCCCAAAAGTTTATATTTATTGTTTATTTTATTTTATTACTTAAATACAGTTATTTAAACTACAAACACTAAATATATTTATTTTGTGTTTTGCTGTTGTTGAATATGTGAGATAAAAAAACCAGACACAAGTGCAAAACTATTTTTATTTGCTTTAAAAAAAAAAAATTAATCAGTTGAGAAACATAGAAGTGGTCGAAGTAGACAGATCAATTAATCATAGTTACATAATCCAAAATTGTTAGCTTGGCCCATATTCATAAACAGCAACACAGACACACGTCTAAATGGAAAGTAAATCTAAAAACAACATGGAATGAAACAAACTAAGGCTCAACATTGCACATTGCAACAAAACAAACTTTGCAGCAAAACAAACTGTTCAAGAGATTAACTCAAAATAAATACACACATTAGGTAGCAAATCAGTGACATGGACCAAAAGACTGTCACATAGAAATGTAAATAAAAACAGTAGTAAACACAATGCAAACATACTAAGCTAGTCAAGCTGTAAAATGGTTCATGCATTAAATTAATTTAAACAATATCGAACATATAAACACCATATAAACATTGCTTAAAATATTGAAATAATCAGGTCCTTATATGCACTTCTGTCCTGTTTATGAGTATATTTATCAAATAAATGAGTTTGTTTTTAACCAATTCTATTCTAATTGAATCTATTGAACCTATTTCAATAGATGATTTTTTTTGTATTTGTACTTGCACTTTACACAATGGCAATAAAACTAAATCTAATCTAATCTAATCTAAAATCGCACACATTTACTTTAAATAATCTTTGCATATTTTGGTTTACAATCCAAAATGGTGATTTCATTAATTTAAATGCTTAGTATTTTTTATTAATAAATTGCTATTTTGCATTACTACCCATATTTTTATGTTCTAATCTGGTCTAACTGATTTTTGTAGTAGGCTGTACCATCCGTGTAGCTTGCACCTTGCAGCAAGTTTAACTACTTTCTTGTGGGCTGGTGTGAGACTTCTCATATGTCTCATTGCTTAGTCATGTGGAAGGGACAACGTCCCAACCCATTTCCCTCTCTTCCTTCTTCTTACACACATACGCACGTATGCACGCACACACACACACACACACACACACACACATTTGCTCTCTCATTGCTGTTTTTTTATATTTTCATTTCTTCCTTCTTTGTAAGTTTGGGGAAGCTATTAAAGCAACAGTAAATGTCTTCAAAAGTGACATTTGCTGACATTCAAGAAAGTGCATTTATCAGCCAAGTACAGTTCACCTCAATGAATGAAATCCATTTGTGCCAGTGTGTCTGTCTGGTGGCCTCTCCTTCTCTGCCCTACTTCTCTCTCTCTCTCTCTCTCTCTCTCTCTCTCTCTCTAAATTGATGCCCAGTGAACAGAGAAATGGTGAGGTAGCGCACGACGTGGAAGCTGCTCTCAAATGTCACACTGGAAAATCTTTAATGGGCTAAGTGTAGCCTTTCTGGCCCTAACTTGTCAGGTAATCAAAAATCTCTCTGACTCTTTTCCCCTTTTCCCACATTGCCTAGCTCCCCGGGGCCACAGACCACCACTAATTACACATTATTCTAATCGGAAATCCAGTACCGTGAAACAGGTAGACTGCTTTTAAAAGTCAAGATATTGGAGCAAAGATCTGCTTCTGCTTGGTTAAGAAGGCTTTTAGCACCAGAGGCAGTGCAGAAGAACTTTAGATAAACATATACTTTTTAAAGTTTCAAAGCAATAATCAGTTTTTGGGTACTCCGGTTTCCTCCCACAGTCCAAAGACATGTAGGTTAGGTTAATTAACATTCCAAATTGCCCGTAGTGTGTG
>JAOTQY010000039.1:9438806-9453903 GCA_026413445.1 Dolichallabes microphthalmus
AAACCTGTGCCAAGTTGTAGTGCAGACTGGATATTCCGCTGTGGCGACCCCTTGTCGGGAGCAGCCGAAAGACCAACTACGGCATTCAACCCAGGGTGATTTATCCTGCCTTGCACCAACAATCTCTACTAAAGATGAATTAACAAATAGTATCTGCTTGAAAAACATCAGCTGTAAATGAACAAGCTAGTTCTATGTTCAATGAGTATGACAGATTAAGCTCAGTAACACTGACTTCCAAGACTAATATCCTTTTATGATGTACATTTTCTCCCAGATATATATAAAAAAAATCTCAAAAATCTTATTCCATATGAAAAAAAATGAAAAAAAAAAAAAAAAAAACAAGAAAGAGGAGACTTTTTTAAATGCATAAATGTCCCACTGTACAAGCCTCTGGAGTCAGTGCTATGATCTGGGGTTGCTTAAGTTAGTCAGGTGCAGACTCAGCAACGTTATTTGGCAATAAAATTAATGATCACATTATCCAATTAATAGATCTTTTTCTAATCTGATGGCACAGACATATTCCAGGACTCACTTTGTGAAAGGGTGGTTCTTGGAGCATGAGGAATCATTTTCACATAGGAATTAGCCCCCATTTTGTGCTCCATAGTCAAAGCTAAGAGCAGTATAAGGAAATATAACAGCATGCAACCTTTTTTCAATGTACGCACATGCAATGAGGTACAATGTTGGTATGCATTTCTACAAAAACAACATACAAGTAACTGACTGACAGACACACAGACTGAATGACTAATCACGCAGACTCTCTGGCACACATCTTCAGGCTATTTAAAGCAGCTGCTCACTTTCAATGATTATTAAATGTAGCTTAATTTATTTTTTTGTCATGTTTCTCTCCAGGTAAGATTTAAAGATTTCCATGCCACTTTAACAAGCTCTGGTTCAGCTTTGCCTCATTTAATCTGTCTCACTTGTCTATTGGTAATTGCATTCAAAGCAAAGGACTTCCATTGATACGGTGCTGTGTGACAGAAATTCTGCAAAGTGTCAATTACTTCATTCCTGATAAAGCCAAAATTTTCCAAACATCAGGTTCATAATCATATTGAACAGTAAAACATCTAATAGCAAATTAAATCAAATCATAATAGTCTTTAAATTCAATAAAGATGTCTAATATTCATTCACACAGTACAGTGTGTGCCATATCTGAATATGATGCAGTTACTTCTCATATGCGTGCAAATGGCTTTGGTTTGTTCTGTGTATGCAATCAATAGATCGATTGTCAACCTGACTGAATCTTGTGGGCAATTTTTTTATTTGCCTCATTGCTAAGCTTCACCCATTATGTGTGTGTGAGTGGCATGTGTGTGGCTGTGTGTGTTTAAGAGCCTGTTTGTGTGTCAAGGACGCTAGAAGGCTGGACAGCTGATGGACACCAGTATGGAGGAGATGTGATAGTGAATTGATACAATGTCACTCTGTGCAAGCACTCTCTCTCTCGCTCTCTCTCTGTCTCTCTTTGTCTCTCTCTCTCTCTCTGTCTTATTCTCACTAAATCCCCTCCCCTCATTTGATCTGTCCTTATCCTGCTTGACTTATGCACTCTCCTCCTGCCTCTTTTTTTTTTTTTTTTTTTAAACCTCTCACACAGGAGTGGGTTGCAAACCAGAGTAAAAACGTGTCTGAGAGACTGACGGAGGAAAAGAGGGAAGCTGCTTCATCAGCAAATCTGCTTGACATGGGTTTCAGTGGTGAGTTGAGCGAGGCCACAGTAGTGACAGGATATGTCACTTCATTGCATCCCTCCTTTTGGGCCACCAGCTGCAGTCCTGAGCATGCTTTTCAGAAACTTGATTTGATCTGAACATTCTGTGTGTGTGTGTGTGTGTGTGTGTGTGTGTGTGTGTGTGTGTGTGTGTGTGTGTGTGTGTGTGTGTGTGTGTGAATGAATATTAGACATCTTTATTGAATTTAAAGACTATTATGAATTGGGGGGAGTGCAGCCTATCTGAGGATCCTTAGAGCATGAGATGGGGTACATCCTGGATGGGGTGCCAGTCCATCGCAGGGCACACATTCACACGCTTGAAACAATCCGGGCAATTTGGGAATGCTAGTTAGCTTAATCTGCATGTCTTTGGACTGTGGGAGGAAACCAGTGTAATCTGAGAAAGCCCACCAAGCACAGGGAGAACATGAGAAAATGCAAACTCCATGCACACAGACCGGAGGCGGGAATCAAACCCATCTGGGGGTGCAAGTCCACTATTCTTCTCAGTACATAAAAATCATTTCTGGCATAACGATTGATATAGGTAAACTTAACATCCATAACCAAAAGAAGACATTTTTCTTTTTCAAGATTAACAAGTCTTTTGATCAAAAAATCAGGCTAAGGACACATTAAGCAGTTCAGTATAGTTTTTTATATCTTTTGTCAGCATATCCAATGGCATGTCACTTTCCTAGGCTATTCTGGATATAAAAACAGCTTTAAAATGTGTGAGAAACAATGTTTGTGTATTTGTGTATGTTTAGATAGATAGGTCTGTTTATGTGATTACATATACCATTGTTATCATCCATCTCATTTGCTGTTCGTTAGACAGAGATAAAGACACGGTGTTCTTTCCTGAAGCCTCAGGACTCGTAGGAAATCAGGCAGAGGAGCCATAGGAAAATGGGGTCAAATTGCCATTCAGCTGCTGTAATCTTCGAATCGTTGGGAAATTACCGCAGGATTGAGTGCCTGCAATTTGTTTCTATTCTGAGTAGTGGGGATGAGGAGGCCACTTCAATTGCTTAATTTTAGAGTTTGATGAACACACAAACATCCCATGCTCCATGTGGGCTCAGACCCTTCTCAAAGGGAGTTGTTTACATGCGGAGAGAGAATGGTAGGTGATCGATGAGTGCACTATTGCCACACATGCTTAAATGCAACACAGCCATTTTAGCAATTTAGCCGCATCCAAATTCTGCTGAAGGAATTATTTGATCAATATCGTGGTTCGCTAATAGAGAAGAGTAAATTATATGATCAATGCTGGTACCCTTGCATGCGTGAGGGAGAGTGATACACCGACATGCGCTTTTTGTTTGTGTGTTCATACACGTGTGTGCCCACATCCAAACATAACGTGTGTGTGTGTGTGTGTTCAGTTGAGTTAAAAGATATAGAAGAGAGAATGTCTACCTGCCTTAATTGCTGTTTTATTCTGTTGATTTGATTCTCTTCTTTTACTCACCATTGTGAGCCCATTGCTTCATCGTATCTCACTGATGGATGTGCGATCCTGCTTCCCTCTCATACAAGGGCAGGGAAAGAGAAACAGGAGTGGCAGGGGTGTGTTAGACTCAACCTTTCTCTCCCTGATGTAATCCAGGAGGACAGGTGAGGAGCTTGTCTCGCTTTCACAGACTCAGGTCGCTGACTAATCTCACTGTCCTTGACTCCTACTCCTCCACAAGCATGCCTCCAGCCATCAGACAGCCAAAAGAAAAATCATCTGCCTACACTGAGAGCAAACCATGCTTTACTAATTCAGGCTATGTATGTATATATATATATAAACCTTAAATTACATACAAGCATAATAATAAAAGAAATAACTCCAATAATTTATTCCACAGATTAAAGTATTAATGTAAAAAATAATTCATACAAAATATAAAGTAAAACTAAAACAAATGAACCTGCACTTTACCTTTGAAAAGAATCATGACTTGTGTTAGATGACAAAAGAAGCAGGAGCAACACACACACACTCACACACATACACTAATGGAATCTCCTCTCTGACAGAGTCTCTGGTTACTGGAATCTTCTTTTTGCGTGACTTTAACATGGACCCTCTGTAATGACACTTGCTTTTGCCTCCTTTTGAGGATTTAGGGGAACCGAGATATTGCATTATCGTTAAACAGATTCATCTCCTGCACTGCTACAGCCTTTTGAATCTTTTTTTTCTCCATGGAGGCCATTGTTGCAGTACAGTTACTAAAGAACAGTCACTACACTTGGACACAAAAATGTAAAAAAAAATAATAATCTTTACGCGTACACACACAAAGTATGTGGTGAAAATGTTATAGTAAACAGTACACGCGCACTATGACTGAGCATGGGAGACAATTACCCACAATCCCACAGCGAGAGAGAAAGAGAAGAACAGTTGGCTCGGTTGTGACCATGTGATACTAAGCAGATAAAGCATATACATACTGCAGTACTCGTTTATCAAGACCTAATTTATTTAAAAAATTTAGCTTATCTTGCAAAACACTCGTAGACAAAATTACTTGCAATCCAAGGTTCCACTGTCTATATATATATGTATATGAGGGCAATAGAACTGGCTACACACACATACCTTACACATACTGTCTACCCTAATTATTAAAACCTTACCTATGTATGTATTGTATAAGGAGACTCATCTGATATTTTATATAATCAACAGTAAATGTGACTATGGCTGACAGAGACAGGGTCTCTCAGACAGTCTCAGGGTTTAGTGGTAGAATGTACTGTTCATAAAAGTAACACAGAAGAAAACATTTCATACATTCTTTGTTCACCCACTGCCTATCCTGTGAATGAGGAACATAAAAACAGAATACATCCTGGGTGGGAAACCAGTCACAAACCAGGGCACTATGCAAACACTTATGCAATTTATAGATGCCGATCAATCTACTGGATTGTTTTTGGTAGGCATGAGGAAATGGGAATCCCAGAGATACAAGAAGATTACAGGCACAGAAATGCTACAAAAAAAGCTCAAGATTAAATCAAACACCCTGAAGCTGTGAAAAAGCAACTCTATTCACTGTACCACTCTACCACCTGAAACACATTGCTTAGAAAAAAGAAAAAGCTCGAGAATCAAAATCAAATAATCTAAATAAATAAAAGTTATGAATAACTGTGAATGGGGATCACTTAACATCTTGATGAAGTTCCTTCATTAAAAAATGACATTAGAGATCAAAGCTATGTTTAATAGTGAAAGTAAGAGCATTACCACACAAACAATGTGACAAGAATTCACAGAATTGGGACTACACATGAACGTTTCTTCCTTGATGGCACGGACGTAGTATTCCTGGACTCGAATTAGTGAAAGAATGGTTCTGGGATTGTGAATAATCATTTTCACACATGAACTGACCACAACATTGTGCGCTGTAATCAACTCTATAGTCAGGCGAATACAATTTAGATAACTTATTTTTTGGCCAGGCAGTGTTGTTTCATATCTATTTTTCTTGTAATGTTGCTGCCTGTTATTTCATATTTTTTTCTTACACAATTGAAAGGAGCTCAAATATTTGGGAAATGCTGCAGCACTACACAGTATTAAACTGAAGAGTACTAAAGCTTAGCACAGTTGTGTAAAACATTTTACACAACATTTTTAGGTAACATTGCACTTAGTGCACTCAGGTCAGTTGATCAATACCACTCCAACAATTCATCTTAAAACAGCACAATGGTGCAGCACAGGGCACTGCCACTTCACAGTTCCATGGTCCTGGGCTCAATCCTAAGCTTAGATTATCTAATGTGCCATGGTAAACTGTCCACGGATATGCAGGAGTGTGTGAATTAATTCAGGGTGCTGCTTTGCACACAATATTACTTGGATATGCTATATATACTGTATATATAATGAAACCCTGGTGATGGTGATGGTGTTACTAAAGATGAATGAATGAAAGATGAACGGAGGTACATTCTACAGAGAGTCAATATATGTCTTCAACAAAACTAAGGAATAGACTGCAATCAATTACTAAGAAAATACATTTTACATATTATGATTTTATCATACAGAACCATTCATAATAATTCACCCCATTTTAATGTCCATGCTTCCCACATCAGTGTTACAATTGAGGTTTCTCAATTTCACCTCTTTAACTGCAGTTACAATCCACGAAACAATTATAATTTACAGCATGGATTGTAAATTGCATTGTATTGTTTTGTGCCTTGGTCTGTAAATATGACCCCTTAGCTTGGTATATTTTGTAGGTAAAGTGCTAACAGAGATTATAATGTCTTTTGAGAAGGGAAACTATGTGTTGCCTTGATTTTAAAACATGTCCTGCATGGTGTTCAGGGATTCATGGGCCGACTATTTTAAGACAATCAGACATGATTCTTCTATTCATAATCCTGTTTCAAAAATGATTGATCAAAATAATCTCATGACTGCACATTGCAGGACAATAATCCAAGCCCCAGTGATGTGAAACACTGACTTTGTCTTACGTTCAAAGTAAATATGTGTCAGTATAAGTTTGCATTCAGCGTCTGTGGTTCAATCGAGTACACTTGTAATAATAATTTTATAGTAAGAATTTTAAAAAGATTGATTTAACTGAGGAGCATTTTCCTTTATTTTGGTCTATGACTATGGTATGGGGGAAAGAAAATCATCAGGTAGTTAAGAAAATAATAAAGACTGGTCTGTACTGTATAGGCAGATGGTATCAACTGGAAAAAATGTACATATACCAACAAAAGCTATAGATCAGCGACACAAACAGCATGTCCCAAAACTGTTGTTTTTTTTTCAAAGGTCTAGGGATGACACAGTTATAAGATGAACAGAGTTACAGAGGAGCTGGTGCTTAGAGCTGCTGATGATTAAATGAGACCAATAAAATTTTATAATTTTAAATATTTCTGTCAGAATACTGTACAGTTAGGAATATATAACCTGTATAGTGAAAGATGGAAGAAAGTGGAGGCCTGCAGCTGATGCACTGCAAGGCAGTAATGTTCACTTAGGAATAACTGACTTTTATAGTGCAAGTTGGCCAATTGTTGTCACAGGGGCAGGCTTTTTTTGTAAATGACTGATCTTATCTCCCCTTGCTTTCCGCCTTCTCTTTCTCTCGCCTCGTCCTCACCTTTTCTTTGGGCCATGCTGGTGAAATATCAGTGCAGTTTATGTTGAGGATTAGAATGGAATTGGGCAGAAGCTAGTTGTTCTGTGGAGATGGAGATAAGATTTGAGCTTTGAGAATGTTGGCATGGGGGCTGGGGCCTAGTCTGGGCCCCTCTTATCACAGTCCCTGCCACAAGCTCAGTATGAAGTTGTTCATGCTAATTAGTCCTGGCAGGAGTAGATTTCACCAGCAGATTTGTGACCGACTCTTACCACGATGCTAATACAGAGAGAGACACTCACTCAGGCATACGAACCTCCACAGACACACGCAGCCTGCTCAGCTGCTTAATCTACTCTCTTTCATTTAAATGTGGATTGCTTATTTTCTGAGTGGAAAAGAGGAAAATATGGTGTTTTATAGAAGGCATTAATCTGGTTAGAGTTAGGTAAGTAAAATGATTCATTGGTGTCATCTTTATTTCGAGGATGTCTGCACTTCAATGCAAAATCACCTGAAACAGAGTGCAAACAGTTATTATTTCAAGGTCTTTTATGAAAATAATCGCTTCTCCATCTTTCTTGCAATCTGCGCACAAAGTCAATGTACAATTCATTAAAAAAACTGTTCTGAATGTAAAAGATTCTTTAGAAGAAAAAAAACAAACAGATAATGCATTGATTGATCCACCTTCTTAAGGATGTTTTTCAGGCTTTCTCCCAGCTCTCTGTGCGACAGTGGCAGAATTTTATTGACACCTTCACGTTCACATACTCTGCCATAAGCAAAAGCATACCAGACTGAGAGATCTGACCTTTGCTTTAATGGAGTGTCTCCAATATGTTCAAACTCCCAGGACTCCTACTTGAGCCGTTAAATCATATGCATTAAGCATTTTACACACCTGGATGCTTTTGTAAGTCTTTTTTTTTTTTTTAAACAAAAGTGCTTTTGAATTGTCCCCAGAACCACCCCCCTCCCGCCCCCACCACCCTTGTCAAGCCATACAGTGTGCTGATTCTTCAGTAATGGTAGGGAAGGGGCTAAGACACGACCTGAATCTTTTGGAGTACCTTCATCAATGTGTCTTCATCGGCAGTGTAAAAAATTAAGATGAGAGCAACTGAGAGCAGGTAGGGCCCAAAGCTCACTTCCTCTCTCTGACCAAGCACTAATGTACAGGCTTTATTGTTGCTTATCTACCTAACATCAACGGATCAGCCCACAGTGCCATTTAGTAAGTCAGCTGCAAGCTGCTAGACCAATTAGCACTTCATTAGTCTCTCCTAAGAGATGTAAATGCAGTGCTAACTAGCCATGCTGGCCAAAGCCCACCTGCAGGCATGCTAAGGCCAATCCACTGCACTGCAGGTGTGTTTGTGTTTTTGTATGCATTGTGGTGAGAAAGAGAGAGAGAGAGAGAGAAGCAGAAATGTTGTCACTGACGGTAGTGTAACAACCTTTCTCCAGAATTCATCTGACCTTTGTGGATGGCAATACAAATATGAAGAATGTGCAAAGGTACCAGTGCATTATGTTTTAGGTAGACTACACACACACACACATACACATAAAGAAGCAAACATGAAATTCAGATAATTCACATTAGAGGTTTATTTAACATCCCTGTTATTCAAGGACCTCTCTTTTTTCACTGCGAAGCAAACTATAGCTGCACATTACACTTTACCATTACAATGGCAAAAATTTCATAGCGAATTCGGGTAATGAAATACATTGAAACCTGAGAACAACGGTGCCCACTTACTGAGAGAGTGATGAAAAAAGAGCGATTTGTAGTATGACACTGAATAACTGAGGGCTTTTTTATTCATAAGCGAGTGAAATCAGGGTCACAGCTTCATCATCATCTTTGTCTTTTTCCTGCAGTCTGGCAGTCTTGCATTGAGAATGACCCTGTGTGCAGGTGTTTTCAATATCTGCAGGTAAATCGGATTTCATCTGCAAGAAAAGAGAGAAATCATTCTCTCTTGCTCTCTGTCATTATAGTGGAGCCTCTTCAGCTCTAGCTGTGTGGTGACAGCTAGAAAGCAATCATATTATGCAAATGAAGTATGCAGACATACACACTATTGAATTAAATGTATCAGGATGAAGAATAATAGGTAGATCGTGATGACTTGGGTTATGCAGGTATTCCGTTTCCTAATATCAGAATAACATAATTGCTAATGGATCGTTATTAAAGAACTTTTCACCCTTTTTTCATGTCCTTATTGCTATTATTATTCTTACATTAACATACTGTGTGTAAGTACAGATTCTGTCAGTGATGACAGTGCCATTCTTACAGGTCAGGGAGGGGCTGCGTTTACACCCTGTTCTTATTTAATACTGTGACGTGCCACTCAGCAGTCCGTGTTTGTGTGTGTCACTGCCAATGCTAATTACACAGGAATGTTTCGGCCCTGTTTGCTAATCCCTTTCATGCCAATCCACAGTCTCCCTCCTGTCCTAAAACAGGATGAGTCCTGGTGCATGGCTGTGGGGTTTTCCCTGATCAACATTTCACAGGTATAGTGTCAGAGTGCCATCCTGGCTGCTCAGACACGTACAAAGGATTCTTTAAATCACCTGAACCTCACACAGAGATTACCGCACTTCAGCACCCTGAAAGAGATACTATTCAAAAGGATTGAGATTTAATGATAGGCTACTGATATGTGCTCTGTACTCCATGCATGTGTTCACATGGGTTCAGAGGAGGACTAGTTGCATTAGTCTGGTGAAGCTAAGCTTTAAATGGGTCCTGGAGTTATTTGGCTACTAATGTTGAGTATAAATTCATCCAGACATTAAGTCTTCAGCCGTCAAATGGATAATGATGGTGGGCATGATGTAGTTATATGACAGCTGTTAAGTGAATAAGAATGTCTGAAGCCCGACTGAAACTTCACATTCAAACCCCATGGAGCTCCAGAGAATGGAAGACATCCTTCAGATACAAGACTTAAAAATCCAGAGTTTCTCCTATTGCATTACACACTACACCTATATCTTGGTTATGCTGCAAAATATATGCAATATTTATTCAACTGTATTCATACCTGGGGGAAAACATTAAGATATTTCTCAGAATTCCCTCGCTACCTGAGTGCTAATGGAAGTTTCATGTACACTGCAACATTGATCAAAGCAGTTAGGGAAGCGGCGAGAAGAAGGAGCAAGTCAGTGTGCTAGTGAGGCTGGAAGAGAAGCAAAAATGTGAATTAAGAACCTGCCTAATTGGAATGCAGTGTGTCGTAATGCTACAGTGTGACATCTTCTCTGAAATAATTACATAAACCTCTCCATCTGTGCACTTAATATTAAAGCGATCCACTTTGCGCATATAAAGAAAACATGGTAAAATAAATGATGGCAGAGCTTCACTGATAATATTCGCACGAGGCTGGTTCTTTTCACCCTTTTCACTCCAAATGGTGCAAATTTAAGGCAGATTAAGGCCGGTCATCAGCAAAACAGGAGCTTAAAAGGCCACTCTGAGTTAGGATGTTAGCGGAAATCTCTGACAAAAACATTGTTATTATGCTGATCTTCTGTGTGAATGCAAATGTTGCCTGGAGATGTTTGCCCGATATCAGGTTTATTCTCTTGGCTGAGACGCCACTCTTTGCGTAAAACTTGTTTTGACACTCCATTGTCGCGTCCTGATCTGTGTCTCGCCGCCATTCGTGTAAGTGTCTAAACCGCCATGCTCTTGGCTTCGGTTTCCCCTTTCGAGCTTTCTTTCCAGCCAATCACAACAACAAGAGGCCTCACTTACTATAACCACAAATAACTTAAACAGGTTTTCTTTTTGTCTTTTTTTGCCCGAGGAAGAAACACTCATACTAGACGTGTCAGACACAGAATTTTGTGATATAATGTAGCTTAAGCATCAAAAGGAGATCAGCACAGATAAAAGTTTTTAGTCAAACCTAATCTTGTCAAGAATGCATGCCATTTCTGAGTAGCACCCTGACATGATTGGCTTGACTCTGCATATTATTTACAGAAATCCCTCAGGCAGATGTATCACAATTACATATCAATTTGAATGAGGATAATTTTTTAAGAAAATGCTATTTTAATATTTTTGTACAATATTGTTCCTTTATATGGTGACATATGGTGACCTAATTTCAGTCAAGAAATAGTAGTAGTAACAGTGTGTACACTTTTGTTGCATTCTTTCTACTCGTGTAAATTTGAGCACCACATACTGTATGAGAACACGTTAATATCCACTTCTTAGGAGAATACAATGTTGCACATATGTAATGATCAACTCATTACATTTGGAAATGACATATAGGTGCATTCATAATACAGACAGTTCAAAAAGAACTCTCTGTCCAAAAAGTCTTAGATGATACATTAAGTAAATAGTGTTGAAAAACACTTAAAGGACGAATCAACACTGCTGGCGAATACATCACTCATAAGCTGCGCTCCTAAATTCACAGGCATGCATTGCCAAGGCTGCGACCCTAAAAACTGGGCTAGCTGACCCATATTCAATTAAATCGTCACCAAGCATGAGCGCTTCTTGTTGCTAAATGGCTGGAGTAGTTTTTGTGATGCAGTCTGCATGGGTTGTTTCCCATGTACAGAGCAAGGGCAGTGTACGAACCCTGTGTTCACCAGACCATAAGCAGAAATTAGACAAAAAGTGTATTGGATTGATCATACGTTAATGCAAACAGATTTTTTTCCTTTTTGTTATATTGATTTACATCAAATGATAGACAATCTTTGGAAACGAAGCATTACTGGCATGTAAGGAAACTGATATGAGTAGGAAAATAATTTTTTTGGAAAATGCCAGCAATGATATAAATGTGAATTGGTACACCTTTCAAAAGGATCGAAATGTGCTAAGTGCTTATTTATTTATCATTGCTGTAGCTGTCAGGTGTTAAGTAATAAACATAGGCTATAGATACCTACATGAAAGCGCATCCTTTAGTTGCCTGAGGGGAAATACAAGGCACAGATGTGTAATTGACAAGATGATATTCTCCTAACCACAGTGGGTCTATCTGTTTGTGGGTTCTATATGTGTGAGGGTAAATTTATTACAAGGAAGAAAAAAATACAAGGATTTGCCTTGACAGTAAAGAAACATGGTCACACACCATAAAATGTATTATTGTTGTTGTTGTTATTATTATGCCTCATTTGAAATTGTAGCTGTCAGTGAAACATAAACAGGTGAGACAATACTCATAAGACGATCTGAGCCTCATTAGATGATCAACACGCATGTGTGCATGGACTTTGCACACTCTCCCAGTGCTTGGTGTGTTTCCTGTGGGTACTCTGGTTTTCTTCCACAGTCCAAAGACATGCAGATTAGGCTAATTGGGGATTCTAAATGGTCCACACTGTGTGTATGTGGTTTGTACCCTTTGATAGACAGGCACCTCTCCAGTGTGTACAGTGCCATTAGAATGGGCTCTAGACCTCCTGTGCCCTTTACAGGAAAATTGGCAAAAGAGGAAATAAAATATTAGCATGGCATTGTGATGACTATCACTGCCATAGTAAACTTATATATGGTATTATCAAGAAACACACACTGTACATACAAATAAGATAATTTGGTAACAATGATATGGATATGTCCTGTAGCTGCACATGCCATACGAACAATGCTGTGCTTTTTGGCAATGACTGAATGACAGCTCTGAAGTGTTTGTGTAGTAAAAATTAAAAACTACCACACCAACTAGCCAGTACCCCTGGCAAGCTTACTCTTTATTTCACTTGGTTGGATGCAGAAAAAGAGCATATGTGTGTATGCTTTGGTGGTTCGATTTCCTAAGTGATGTGTGTGTGTGTGTGTGTGTGTGTGTGTTGGAAACCTGTACCGTACACTCCCTGCCATCCTGCCGTGTTAATAGAACCATCACACAGGGGTCAAGCACAGAACCATGAGTCTCTGTTAATATGTTCATTCATTATTGTTCCAAATGGGTTGACCTGCTCTCTCTCTCCTTCTGTTTCACATTGGGGCACAAACCTTTGAAACTTATCCCCTCTCTTATTACTCCAAATGGACTGTGTCCTCCCCTTTAAATAAAATGATCTTTCTTTTTCTTTACTAGAGTACATGGACATTCATAGTCAAGTTTTGAAAAATTGCCAAAAATTAAGTACAAACATTTGAATTTTACAAACAGGTTTTGCAGCTTTTTATAAACTTTGTCAACTATAAGCAGACATACTTAGGGACAGCACGCGCACACACACGTAAAACGGACACGCCTTTTATGCACCATCTGTCACAACACTACAGCCTAGTGGCTGTAAATTTGAAGCTGAGGTTATACAGTATTGCAGAACTGCCAGAACGTTACCTGGACAGTTAATTAATGCATACTAATTTTTATTTATTCTACTGACTTGTTGGAATGAGTAACTTATTACTCCAACACTCTTAAACACACTCATTATTGCAATAATATGGCATATTATGAGTATTAGCATATGAAAAATAGAGGAAGATACACGGATAAACAGCTAATATTTGTCATTAATAAAGATAATGGGCATCACATTTTTACTCCGGGTGCTCTGTTTTCCTCACACAGTCCAAGGATATGCACATTAGGGTAACTGGTGTTCCCAAATTGCCCCTATAGTGCGTGAATGAGTATGTTGTACTGGCACCCCATCCAGGGTGTATCCCGCCTCATGCCCTAAGTCTCCTGGGATAGGCTCCAGGCCCCTCATGACCCTGAATACAGGATAAAGCGGTATAGACGATGAGATAAGATACGCCTAGTTTGCAAAAAAAAAATAAAAAAATTAACATATGCTTGTGTAAGTGTTTTGTAAGTCTTGTTCTCAAGACCCCCCAATTACATTAGGAGGGAAAATACTGCAGAATTAACTGATAAACACTTAGGCAAATTCTGCTAAACAAAACAAGGCATAAAACAAGTAAATACTTGAATTCAATTTTCAAGCTGAAAAAAATAAACAAAACTGTTGCTCATTAAGTGGTTGATGAGAGATAGTCAACTACTTTCCTTTTATAGACAGAAATTAATTCAATCATTATTTAGTGGTAAATCATGTGAATCTAAGACATGCAGTATAAAGTATATAGTATCAGAAAAATACAGCTTTTATCACTAAGGTAAAATAGTGCTCTTAGATATCCCCCCTATGTTACTGTAGAAAATAATGATGCTAGCTAGTTTTAGTAGATGTGATTGACTTCTCAAAGTGTTCATGGGAACTTATTACACAGATGGAAAGCACAGTAACTCTTTTCAAACACTTGGCATTATCAATGCAGAGCCAGACCTTTAGGTTTTTAAATGGTCGTACTGTAGCTTTAAATGTTACTTTCAAGTGAAATAGCTCAAAAGATGGCCAAGGAGTGTACAGTAATTTAGCTTTAGAGTTGCTCAACATTGCCAAAACAGATTATCATGATAAGTTTTACATATAGATCAATCGCAATATAAATATCTAAATATACGTAGAATTTAACAAAGGAGTTTTTAAAGAATATGAATTTGATGATGCACACTGACTAAACAAAATCACTGTCTAAAAATTTATTTTCAGAGCACAATGTGCATGCATACATACATTATAATAATATGGTAGCATGTCCAACTACACTACCCATAATCCTATGTGATCTACAAACATACAGTAACTGCCAATGACTAGAAACTCACATAACACACAACCCTCATTACTGATCCAGCACAACTGAACTCTTTGACACAGCATATACTGTATAAGGATTCTAAATACTGTACATTCAACCACGTTGTGTTACCAGTCTTTACCAAAC
Organism: Dolichallabes microphthalmus; assembly: GCA_026413445.1. Classification (NCBI taxonomy): domain Eukaryota; kingdom Metazoa; phylum Chordata; class Actinopteri; order Siluriformes; family Clariidae; genus Dolichallabes; species Dolichallabes microphthalmus. The sequence continues at coordinate 9,453,508 of JAOTQY010000039.1, forward strand.
TGGTCTTGTTGTTCTAGTCTCACAGGTTTATGCTTTTAAATTCAGTTCTGTATTTTTGTCTTGGCCTGTCCATGTTGTTTCAAAGTGGCGTCCTTATCTGTCACCTGCCAATGAAAAACTGTACAAACATGCGGCTGTATCTAATTGCTGTATAGTTGTAAGTTGGTCAAAAAATTTTAAACCAAATGTTACTGAATTATTCGATGGTTAAGATTATTGTCACTTTAGGTACACTTTATTTTCCCTCATATTCATCCTAGATGGTTGAATGATATTTATAAACCATGGATCCTTCAATTGAATTTTTTTTTATATATATATAATTCCCAAAATTAAATTTTATATAAAGTACATGATTGTTTTTGAGCTTTTTTTGAACTTTTTTTGGAAGGTAAG
>JAOTQY010000039.1:9583865-9594092 GCA_026413445.1 Dolichallabes microphthalmus
AGTTTTACTATGGTATCTTAAAATTTATTTCATTATTGTAATTTTACAAATTGCTCCTTTAGTCAGTTTATCATCATGTCGATTGTTTTCAGTGTATTAAAATACTGGGTATCAAGTTCAATACAAATATCACAACCTCGTGAATATACATTACACATTCGCTCACTTATTCCTGACCATCCATTTTCTCTAGTATAGCAATGTCCACATCAAACACAGTGGTCAGAAGGATGGGTCCCAGGGTCCCTGTAGCTGCTTTGGACGAGCCACTAAACGAGATGCTTCACCTCAGTTGAAGGGAGAATAATTCCTTCTTTATTTCTCCATGCTCATGACCTTGTCTTTCTTCTCGTGTGCAGGGTGAAGGACGCTCGGGGCTAGCCGCTGGCTGGTGCAGGGGCTAGAGAGGGCCACTAGATAGTTTGGGGGGGGGGGGGGTCTTTACCCACAAGCGGGAGTAGAGATTGGGTCATGCCAGGGGAAAGAGGCTCTTGAGTGATCTGATTGCCTGGTGAAGGATGCAGTGGTCCTTAGAAAGGTTGCTAATAGCATAGCCCCCTTTTAGTGAACAGCACAGTACCTACTAATTGAACTTGATGCAAGGCTTTTGTGTATGTGCACACGCATGCACACTGCACACAGAGAGAGAGAGAGAGAGAGAGAGAGAGAGAAATACAACTGTGGACAAATTTAGCTAAGCACCGAAACTGGGGAGGGAAAAATCTGGAGGGGGCACACAAGCAAACACAGAGCCACACACATTCACTCTCTGCCTCTTTCAGTCACCCGTGCTAATACACGTGCACACACACACACACACACAACTATACAGTTTGATATAAAGGCAGGGGAATAGGGAATGCATCGAGAGCCTATATATACACTCCATGTGTCTCATCCATGCACACACGCACATACACACAGTATGAGTAGTAGGTGTATTATTAGACTGGAAAAGTGAAAGAGACTTTTGTTTTGAATTGATTAGTAAAACGCTGGGTATTGTGGCCTGAGTGAGAATGGGCTTAAACGATTCCCATTGATTAGTGATGTCCCACTTTGGAGTACACCGTGGGTTTCCTTTTACACACCACATGACGTTTGCGTATGTGCGCATGTGTGTGTAGGTGTGTGTGTAATGGCTGCAAATCAAAAGCGGTCAGAGTGTGTGAGAGTATAAATGAGATAAGAACAGATGTATCAGAATGTCTACTATAAATTGTGATAGATATTCCACTTTCATAATACATTCTCTAATCGCTGGGTCTAACGACTCTCTTAATGAACAACTCTCTTAAGTACTAAACATATTCAAACCCCACATTGTTCATCCAAGAATGGCTCTGTCCGGTTTTGGAAACTATCTTGCTTATCATGTAGAGTTCACGCTCTAGGCCTGTGTTGGTGGTCAAGTGGGTTTTTATTGTACACTACTATACTGTAAGTCGCTTTGGATAAGGGCATCTGCCAAATACCATAAATGTCAATGTACCTCGGCTTTGGAGTCACAGTTCGGTACATTTTTGGTAGAGTAAAGCGGAAGAAATACATAAGGAATGAATGTAAAAGCATCAAACACAAACTATACAGTTTCTTGTTTGAGAAAGAGAATATCACTCATCTGAGTTAGCTGCCTAGCTTACTACTAACGAAATACAAACATAGCGACGTCCACTATTACATAATTAAACTGTTAAACAGTATTTATGGACATTTTAAATCACACAAATATGCATACAGTACTGTGCAAAAGTCTTTAACCACCCTTATGTCTTCATATTAAATTAAATTAAATGATCAAATTAAATGATTAGATTAAAATTAAAGGAATAGGAATAAAACGTTTTACTGTGACAGGCTGCAAAGTGCCTCAAGATACAATTTTAAAATTGATTGTTTATGTAACAGCCTCAGCACCAACCTTATTTCCCCTCTCTTCTGTTCCAACCACTCAGCATTCTGCATATCCAGTATACTAATCACCAGCCTGATCACCTGTTTCTCACTGGTTCGTGCCGTAATTAGATGATTCAAATGCTTGAATGATTCATATGACAAACAAAAACATTCCTCAGAAACTGGTCATGTTTCAAACACAAAAAAAAAAAAAAAAAAAAAAACTTGTCATAAATACCTTCAGGAAGCCTGGAGAACTATTCCTCAAGAATACATAAAAAAATACAAAAACATCTGGCTGTTCGGAAGCAAAATATAAAGCCTAATTAGGGGTGGACCCAGTTGTTTGCACAGTACTGTACTGACAATAATTTAATACAAATTAGTGATGTACTGTATATGCATGAACATTACTAATTTGTATTAAATTAGTGAATCAGCTAGCAAGAATTAAAAGGTAGACTGCATTTCCTTAGACTACAATCAAAACACGTACTGTTACACCTCTAACACTATATGCCCAAAGTTATGTTGACACAAGGACCCATGTCTTTGTATGCTGTAGAATTATAATTTCCCTCCACTAGAACTAAGAGGCCAGTATGACAATGCCTCTGTGCAAAAAGCGAGCTCCATAACATCATGAAGCTTCTCAGCTCCCATGCAGAAGGGCCAGGTTCGATTTCCAGCCAATGTTCCAAACCCTGCCACTGGATGCCTGGCATCCTAAGTGAAGGTCCCAAGAGCATATAAAATGGGAGGGCTGCATTAGGAAACCTGTGCCAGGTTAAATACATGGTTGACTGTGGTGTCCACAACAGGAGCAGCCAAAAGAAGAAGAACAACAACATTGTCAGTATGTGTAAAGAATCCATTGCAGTGATGCTGATGTCACTATTTATTTAACCGTACAAATTTAACAATGAACACTAAGTCAACTCCAATTATAACTCAAGGAAAATGTGTAGAAAATCAACAAAGCTAAATAAAACTCAGATCGATAAAACTAAACAAAAATCCCGACAGCGGAAGAGGTCATTGGAGCATCCAATTGAATCTAAGCGAGTATTACTACTTGCAAAGTGCCACCACTTTTGACACCAAGTGTTAAGTATGTAGGTTTCAAACACACTGGGTTTAGAGTTTGGCTGTTTCTGATTGGTCAAACTCATGTACAGGAAGTTCACATGCTTGCTCTTATTTTTCTGCATTTCTCTTCTCAAAACTTAAGATGACACAGTCAGAGAGGGTTAAAAGCAGCTACTTTTGCATATTATATGTCCCGCTGGATAACGTATGTCGTGACGGGGTGTTATGTTTGGAGTAGTTGTAGTGGAAAGTGAAAGGATAACCTCAGTCAGTACACTACACAGCAGCATTAGAAAGTATGAGAGCACCCCCAACTGGACAAACATTAACTTATTACATAAGCCAGACTTAACCACTCCCGCACACACTACAGCGTATTATTATTCTCAGAGTGTCGGAAGACTGAGTAAGAATATAGATAAGATATAGGTAGAGCGAGAACCTGAAAAACATGAATGCTTTGTACAGTTAATAAAAACAATGCAAAACATATTTTTCAAACTAGGTTAAAGCACAGAGGTTGTTTGTGAGGTATGGGTGGTCTCTCAGAGGCCTCAGGTAAGAGAGATGCAATTAGGATGCTAACATGATCAATTAACCAGCTCTCCAAATCTACAGTAATTAGCTTCTCCATTGTGCAATAGTTGTAAAAAGCCACTTGGCGAAGCAGCAGAAAAGCATCATCGGTATTGTTTTGGGAGAATGTGGGAGTGTGCATTCACGAGAAGCACTGTGTGTGTGTGTGTGTGTGTGTGTGTGTGTGTGTGTGTGTGTGTGTGTGTGTGCAGAATGAGAGTTTGACAGTGTGTGTATGTGTGTGCATGTGTGTGTGTGTGTGTGTGTGTACATAAGAGATGAGGGTTGATGAGCGTTAGCAGCTTTTTGACTGCCACACTTTCAGGAACATGGTGGTTGGAATAAAACAATAGTCTGTTTGTTTCCTATTATTTAGATCCAGTATCTGAAAATGTAACACACTTACTGCCTAAAACTTGAGAGCGCTCACACACACACATACAAACAAAGACCCACACAAACCTTCAGTACATTTACTGGACACATTCAGATTCAAGGAACGCCCTGTCTGAGGCTTACCTTTTCAGTCAGAGACACACACACACACACACACACACATACATGCACTTAAAAAGCTCAGTGGGAAGGCAAGGCATCATCTGGCCACTGGACCAGCAACACATCAATCCCCCATAATCCTCTGGGCCCGGATGGATGGAGAAGAGCTGGAGAAAGCACCAGGAACACCCCTCCTTTCCATCCCACCCAATGCATAAAAAGAAGGGGGGAAAAAAGCCCTCCCCTTTTGCTCTTCTCTGATTGGGTCATTTGTACTCAATACAATTTGTGAAGCATGAACCCCTGGGCTGGGACTAATAAATGACTTCTCCTTATTGCAGCAGATTACTTCCCATCACGGCTCTGGCAAGACAATGAGAAAGGAACCAACCTGGTGGAAAAAAAAAAAGGAGGACCGCTTGGCTTAAGGCTTCCTGCTCTACGGGTGACGGCGCAGATAGAGAGAGCTGCCGCGGTCAGAATAAAATGCCCCGGACGTTTCACACTCGCCTGCACTCATAAGAGTGATGGCTAGTTGCCAATACATGATTACGCTTTTGCAACAGAGGAGCAATTTTCTTAAAGTCAGCCCTCAGTTGGTTCTCTTTTGACTCAGATGACTCTATCACAAGGATAGACAGATGAGCTTAAAGACATGACTGCAAAGACTGGAGAGAAACATAGGTGATAGTAGAGGGGAGGGGTGGGGTGGGATGGGGTGAGGGCTGGGGATAGACAGAAGGAAGGAAGAGTTCGGGAAAAACACAAGGGGCTCCTTCCTGTCCTGAAAAAGCAGCAATGCGAAGCAACCTGTGGTCCATGTGAAAAAGTGCAGACAAAAGGCCTAGGCTAGCAATCAGCTCTTCTCTTTTCTTCACCCCCCACCCGTGCACACAACCCTGCCCCTTAAGCTGGCTCTTCTTCTCCATAGATGCAGAGGTGTCATATTCCTCCCAAACAATCCTGCTCCTTTTTCGCTCGAAATGACTGCCGTTTTGTCGCCGGATCAGGGCCTCTCTAATGAACTTGGGTGGGGTGGGCGGCAGTGGTGCTGGTTTCTGTATGAGGGAGGGGATCTTCAGAACTCAATGACTGGACGTAATTACTTCTCTCCTTTTCTTCTCTCCTTTTCTCTCAGGCAGCGCTCCCCAGGAGTCGAGCAGGCCCCCAGCTTTCGGGATGGATAGCCAAACACAATGGTTGGGCCGGGCCGCGCCTCGGCCCACCGAGGGAAGGGAGGGGCTCTGGGGGGGGGTTTGGAAGAGGGGCACAGGACCCCTTAGATCAGCTGTATCGAAGATACAGGGTGATTCAGCACTCGTCAGACAACCTGCTATGACCTTACAGTGTGGTGAAAATAGCTTCTAGAGTCAAAAGCAAAACAACAAAAGTCAGTGAAATGAAACAGTCAAATGTTAAGACGGGTGGAAGATTTTCAAACAAAATAACTGACTAGATCTTTCGCAACTCACAATCTTTGCATGAATATGAACTTATTTTCTGTGTAATTTAGGGATTAGTGAATACCTTGCACACCAATTCATGTTTTGGAAATGGAGTAAACTGAAATTGTCATTAAGCTCCACAAACTAGCCCGTAATATGGTGATGGAAAAAAAAAATCGACATTGTTTTTTTTAACAAATGCTATTAACATCAATGTAAAAGTTCCAAATGCAGAATTATTCACGTTCAGGTTTTTAAAGTCTTTCTTAAATCAACATTGAGGTGCACAGTACTGTAAGTATAAGTCTTATTCGTTATAAATTTTACTCTTAAAGTTTGTCACCAGGAACATGAGTACAAAGTAATCCAAACCAAAAATTCCACAACCTTCGCTAATGCAAAAATGCATTCCAAAGGTCAGCTATGAAGCTTCTGCAGTCCCACTAAGCTAAATCCAATAGGTATCTTTCAAAGTTATGGTGTACAGTATTCAGGAACTATTAAATTTGTGCTAAATGCAATGTCCAGCTCAATTAAGAATTAATAAGAAGACTTCATATGAGTCTTTGGAATGCATTTCGTACAAAAGGAGAGTTGTGCAATTTGACCTTGATTGACAAAATTCACATTTGGTGTGAACATTTATAATAAGCAAGACAGATTATGCCTGAAAATTAGTTCTGGTCTGGTGCAACCATTTGCCATCAAAAGTCCAAGAATTATTAATAATAGTTTACAGAATGTTGAAAGTAACAGGTATATTTACAGTATACGCAGGGGGACTACAGTTGTCTAAGCAAGTGCCTTTTGATGCCAAGTTACAGCTCCAAAACTAATTTAGGAGATTCCCAGAAACAGGGGTGAATACTTCTGCAACAACAACTTTTATAGTGTTTAATCGGTAAATCATTGTAACCTATGTTCTTTATAAGCTAAGACGTCAATGGCTTAAAGAGATCATCTGCATTACAAGAATATTGTGGAACATAGCAGGAGATTGACCACCTAAGTAAAAGACGTGAAGACTAATATACTGTATGTACCTACATCTCCATAACCGAGGAGCAGAAATATGCTTTAAGTCTTCCGCACAATCCGATGGTAAAAAGAAATCTGACACAAGCTTTGATACCCCGAGCCTGCCATTTATTCCATTCCGCATTCTGGCTGTGTTTTATTAGTTAAGCAAAGGATTTAAATTGTGGACGCAGGTGGGCCTAAATCTGAGTCACAACACACTAACACAGCAACTCTTCCCAGAGCTTTATCAGATAAACACACCTGACCGAGGCAATGATTTCTTCAGTAGGGGGTAAAGTAGCAATTCAGGCTTTTTTTTTTCTCCAGTAGGAAATAGCAGACACATTCTCTTAGCGTTTGAGATTATTATCTTTTGTCTGCAAGCTATATGGTGTTAACTGATTGCTACTGATTTTCTCACACATTTTAAGTGATGTGTACTCCCACCTTGACACCTCGCAAGGCAACACACCAGCGCTAACCGTGACGTGTGCTAATTACTGCACGAAAACACACAGCACTCACAAACCCAAAAGTGAGACGGTGTGCACAGAATGCTTGGCGAAGGACTAGGCTACAATCTCTGTCATTCATACACACGCATACATGCACAAACACATGAACACACACATACAGACAGACACACACCCTCACACAGCCCTCCCCAGTCCCCATTGTCAGGTTATTGGAGTGCTGCCCAATCTCTAAGTGAGAGGTAGCCATTTACAAGCTTCATCCTCCACCAAGACACTAATCAGATAAATGATCTATTTGTTTTAAAACATCATCAACTACATTAGGGCTGCAGGCGAACTTGCATGGTTGCCAGGCAGCTACTGGGGTGGCAGTGTTTGCCCACCAATAAGGTGGCACTGAGATAGTCTCTGATGGATGCAGAGCAACGAGAGACAAATTAACTACAGAGTGTTAATCACTTATTCCTCTGATGGAAGCAGACACACACACACACACACACACACACACACACACACACACACACACAAGCAGGCCTCAAGGCACATACACTTGCTCTTTAAAACCACTGTACTGTAGGACATCGCTTTCCTGTCAATGTGCTAATCTAGTTTTCAATGAGAATGAATTGACGCTGACTTTAAGCTTCACCTGAGAAAAAGTTTTTCCCCTACCAATAACTTCACCAAGGATTCAAGGTAACACAAATATGTTAAATATCTAAACAAGGACATCAGGAACAACATTTTTAAAAAGATTATGTACATACACAATTAAATACAAATTTTATACAAAATTAAAAAATCTGAAAAATTGCTCAAATAAATAAATGATGAATACTATGCTCCATGTTTATCCACTCTCAAACTTTTATTTCCACACAGTTGTGTCAAGCGTAAAGCAGAATTATTTCCTCATACAGTATAATATTCCATTTTTGTGTTTAACTGGTTCATATATCCTTATACAGTAGATTATTATATACAGCAATTAAATGTAGATATTTAATTTTTTTCCTGAAGTTTGCATTGATGATCATTTGTGATGATGGCGTGTACAGTAACAGCATTTATAATTCAGAAAAAGCATTTCGAATCTCAACACAGCCACAAGCAGCCAAGAGTCCGAAAGAGCTAAACTGGCCGTGCTCTCTGAGGAGAAGGAGTGACACACGCTCACTTCTTACTGATCACAGAAGTACCACAGTAAGTACCACCTTCTCCATACATCACCTCAGAGACAAGTATGGGTGTCTCTGAGGTCATGTATGGAGAAGGCAGCAGAAAGCACTTTCCTCTGACTGTGTTATGCCGTCCCCTGATGTAGCATTTTCAGCAGCTGAAAAAGACATAGTTGATGGCTTCATACAGTGCCGTGTAAAAGTCTTGAGCCAGCCCTCATTTCTTCATATTTTGCTTCCAGAGAGCCACACATTTACCGGTATGTATTTTTATGTAGTGTTAAGGAATATTTCTACAGGTTTCCTGAAGGATTTTCTATCCTTCATTTTTAGCAAGTTTTGGTCTCATTTGTGTCATTTTCACTTTTTCGTTTGTTAAACCACACAGTGACATATAAAACTTTCAAACAGAAAAAAAAACTTTCAAACAGGTGCAGACGTTGACAGATGATCTGCTGAATGCTGAGTGGTTGGAACAGATGAGAGGGGAAATGAGGCTGCCGTTGAGGTTGTGACATAAACAACTAATTGTTAAGTTGTGTCTTTAGGCAAATAGCAGCCTGTCGCTATACAGCATTTGTTCCCATTTCTTTCATTTAATTTACAAAATTATTTTAATTAAATATGAAGAAATGAGGGGTGGCTCAAGACTTTTACCCAGTACTGTATGTCCTGTATGTAGTCTACCTCCTACCTCCTGATTTGCCGGCTATCATGTGATATGGAAAAGGTGACTACTGAGTGAATTATTGGTAATGTGGGTTGGGGTGAGTGATTTACTTTTTGTTTATTTTCATGGGATACCTCTAGTCTCTTTTTCTATTTTTTTTTTTGGTGTGATGATAAAAAAAAAAAGTGTGTCCTGAAGTCTTCATTTATACAATTGACAGCTTTAGCTTTGGCTTCAAAACCCCATGGAGGTTGTTACAGAGAATTTTATCAAAATCATTAAAACATGCCTTACACACACACACACACTTCTTAAAATGACAACATTTGAAAAATTTGAAATAATCCGTCATGCAAGGCAGAAAGGGCTGGTGAAAAAAAAGCTGCAAAATTCAATAATCACCCAATTCTAGCCTGATATTTCTTCCCCAACTTCTCTTGCCCTTTCTCTGTCTCTCTCTGATTAAGGGATCTTTGTGATAGAGGAAACAGTGTGACCTGGTTCTGTAATTACCAGGGCATTAGAGCCATACACAAAGCCTCAGTAAAGTCTCATTTTGTTATTTCATTTCCCTAAAAAAAAAAAAAAAAAAAAAAATCATCACCACTACAGAAGTGCCGAAGCTGGTAATTGCGGTTCATCTTTTGTTCACCTTATAAAGCAAGTCGACAAAATCATCTAATAATAAACTCATATTTGATTGCAAAATTCTCTTTATTATAAAAGACAGCTCAGTGATTGAAGTCCTGTTGAGGGTTGTAGGTTCAAATCTAAGCCTTTAACCCTCAAATGCTTGAGTAGGATTTCTACTGTAAATAGCACTGACCCTGCACCTTTACACCTCGACAATGACTGACTCATCTGAGCCACTCTCACTACTTATGACTAAACAAGGTTCACTGTATTTGGATCATGACACCATATAGTTTATATGTGAAAGTCGAGTGAGTGAGTCAGCTGGTCGTCAAGAACTCTCAGTCAGAACAGCAGGCCCTGAAGCTCCTGACCTACCTTAACGCACAGCCCTTGTTTTGTAATAAGCAATTAGCAATAGGGGCGTAAATCTGCATAATTGTGCAAACAGAGGAAAGAAGAGACAAGTACAGTACAAACGGTGATTACAGAAGGCAAATTTATGTCTGTGTACAACTTTCAACAAAATACAAATAAATGTACAAATAAAAAAAAGATACCAACTTTTACCTATTTTTACCTCTAAATAATGCATTATGAAAAATTTTTTGTAAATAAATCAAAAATATGTACTGTTACTCATTTTCTATACCGCTTTATCCTGTATTCCAGGGGTGGGCAATTATTTTTCCCCAGGGGCCAAATGAGAAGCAGAATATATTGTAGAGGGCCGGGCCAAAAGTTTG
>JAOTQY010000039.1:9613718-9625834 GCA_026413445.1 Dolichallabes microphthalmus
AATTGAAGTTCCTGTTTCAAAGTTTACAGATAGATGGCTAATTTGTATGCCATTGATATGTTCAGTGTTCATGTAAATTGTTACACAAATGCTTGGCACACAAGTTATTTATCGCAACTCTTTGTGATATGGTTATCGCGTATGCCATTATCGCGATAACGATATTTTTTCGATATATCGTGCAGCCCTAATATACACAGTTAAACCTTGGATTGCAAGCATAATTCGTTCCGGAAACGTGCTTGTATATTAAATCACTCGTATGTAAAAGTGAATTTTCCCATAAGAAATAATGGATTCGTTCAACAACCCATAAATATTCATATAAAAATTAATTTTGTAGAACAAAACTTTGTAGAACAACTTTGACACACACTAATGCGCACACCAACGGAATGTGTGTCTTCTTGAGACAAGTTGGCTCCTGGAATTACTTAATGGCAGATAAAAACACTAATGTCTCCTGCTTGCTTTCCTGATATTAATAAGTTTGTATAAGATGTTAATAAGAATTAGCAACGATTACAAAGTTACAAAGGCTATACTGAGAGTAATGCACAAGTGTACACAACTTTTTTATTAACTGACAGGTAGGGTTGTTTTGACAGGTAGTTTAAATTGCACATTAGTAGTTCAACTCTTCCTCTATACAAAGGTACTACTCAACATCTCCAGCACAAGCGATTCATTTGCGCCACTATTGGACCCAACTCTCGAATCTTTTTTTTTTTAAAAACCCTGTCGATGATCCTCCCACTGTGTGGTTTTTATTCAATGCTGGTTTCCTGTTTTTTTTTTTTTTTTTTTTTTACTCTTTTCTCCATGCACATTGCTCTTGTCAGTGGAATCATCTCAAAGATGTAAAAATTCTGTAGCTTACTGTAGAGCACTCATAACTCAAAATGATAAAGTAAAAACAGGTCTTTGGGGTGCTGTTAATTTCTAAAAGAAAAAAGAATGGAGTATTGTGTAAAGTATGATGGAAAAAAATGTTGGATCGATTTTATGATGAGTATGAAACATAACTTGTGTTGAAAACTTAACAGGGTCTGGAAACTTTCTGCCAGCACTGTATCTTTGGTAATGTTTTTCATTTGGCTTGAATATAGGCTTGTCTACTCGACCCTCCTTATGTTACCCTTGATGAATTTGGCTTGCACTAATGTTAAGCTCATGCGGTGGGCCTGATGCCCAGGAGAGACACTTTGAGCCTGTGAGCCAGAGATAAAGAGGCCACTGTGAGTTACCCCCATTTAAAAACACCTGAGAGGATCACAGCCTTCTCATGCTTGTGCATTTGGTTACCGTCTCATCTTTTATAACAGCATGACTGCTCTTTCTACGGGCTTGGCATTTAGAACACTATGCATTTGTAGCATTCCATGTGAACACATACTGTCACCCATATGTAGTAGAATTGCATGTGACAATCTTCATTTCGTTCTTCAACCAGGAAATATCCCAGCCATCGTTCTGGATCTTCAGCCAGGTGGAGATCACTTTGGTCCACAGGATTATGACAAGTCCATGTGTGAGGTGCGATGTTCATTAGTTCCTCTCCTTTTCAAACACCAGACCAGTTACTCTTTAATCTCCAAAGCATTTATATCTTATAGAACTCAACCTGGTGTTTTTCCTTTTTTCAATCATTTATTTGTAATCACCTATAAGCAGGTTTTTCTTTAACCACGTTAACATGTATACAGTCACATCCCTTGAGCTATAATTTCCAGTGATACAGCATGAATTTGAAATGGTCTTCATTGGTATTTTTACCAGTGCTGGAAGACGCAGTGAAGACGCCTATTTTACAATATTTTTGTCAGATGGAATGTCAGTGTATTTGGTTGTTTCCTGTGAGAATGTACATCTTTCCTCTCCAGACAAGTTCATACAGCTACTCCCACTATGCTTCACTGTGTGGATGCTGTTCGCAGAGTGATAAGCAGTTTTCACCAAACATGGAGCTTTATGTTAAGGTTTCACTCTCCAACACAGGATTTTATGTGCCACCTTTTCCATCAATGATTTTTTTTCATAATTTCTTTTAGTTTTTTATAAAGTTGAGCTTTTTGTTAACTATGCTCTTTCTATGAACAGCCTTTTCCATGTGAGATGCATATTTCTCAGGTGTCTTTCGAGTTACCTATGGATTCCTAGTTACCTTTGACTAGTGCTTTCAATATTCACTGACTTTAACTGGATGAACTTTATTCATTATTAAAGGTGCTCTGTAGAATGCATAGTTTGAGAACTTCTTCATAATCAAGGCCTAATACTTTACCAGAACTATATTTTCTTGTGTGCTATAACAAGCTCTGAAGCTTTCCTGGAACAGGTGTCTTTATATTGAAATCATGTGACATTTTAAATGCACATGGACGAACTCCACTGAACTAATTATGTAACATTATAAAATAGTTAGTACTGAAAGAGTATTCTGATTGGACAAGAGGCATTCCACAAGTGACGACGTGGAGCATAACAGCACTGGGACATTATATACACTGTCTGGGCAAAAAAAAATTTTTAAACATAGCGAAACTAAGAGAATTACAATACACACGTAAACACACACACAGTGTGACGAGAACTCTATTTGGACTAAACAGCTGTGTGGCCATAAGAAAACTTATGTTAGTGAGGCTAATCAAAAAAAGGCTTCAGTGTGCTAGGAAACATATAGATTGGACTTTGGAGCCATGGAAAAAGGTCATGTGGTCTGATGAGACTGACAATATTCCAGACTGGTGGGTGCAACAGAGTAAGAAGGCAAGTACAAAAGGCGATGCACACATCATGCATAGAAGCAGTGTTATGATCTGGGGTTGCTTCAGTTGGTCCGGTCTAAGCCCGGCAACGTTAATTGGAAATAAAATGAAGTCAGTTGATCATCTAAATGGTGATGAGTTTTTCCTTCCCTGATGGCACAGACATTTTCCAGGACTCAAATTGTGAAAGATTGGTTCTGGGAGCATGAGGAATCATTGCACTGCCCACTGTATTGTGTGCTGTAATCAAAGGTGATTGAATGAAATATTAGTGTGTGCAACTTGAATAGAATGGGAATGAAAATGTATATCAGTCCCTGTCACAGGCGTTCTAACAATCATTAATTACACTAATTGTCGTTCCGCAGTACTGGAAAGAGGGAGGAATAGCAGTCTACAAGCCTACATTCAAAATCAGTCACAGACACGGTTTCAGCAAGATAACACATTTAATATCATTGCCATCTTAAATTTATTACATACAGTACAGTATAATTGACAACACAGTCAAGTCCATTTCAGCTCCAGGCTGTAACACTACAGTATGTTGATAATTCAAGGAGGGGTGTTGCTGTTTCACATGTCAGATGTTGTAGTGCAGTGCTCCAACAAAGCTGCACAGTTAACGCTTTTGTAGCTTAGTAACTATTATCACTTGGTGCATTGAGAATTGACTAACAAATCTTTTACTGAAATAAGAGACTGATTTACAGCCTGAGGGATTTACATTTTACTTTTTTTTTTTTTTTTATGTAGATAATCTATTTGAAATATCTAAATGATATCCTGATTCCTTTTAAACGTGTGTACTCTCTATCTTGCAGATTGCTCGACAGTTAGCTTTCCTCTACACAACACTGGGACAGGGTTTTCATGGATCCGGATTCATGAAGACTTGAGGAAATCTGACATTATCCTGAACTGTGAACTCGTATAATTGTAAATAAAGTATTTTATTAAAATAAAAAAAATTATATAAAAAGCATTAAAGTTTTTATTGAACATGTACTGTAAATCATGAATTTAGGAAATTACAAAATCAGACAGTAGTTAAGCTTCACAGGAATGCTTGGGATTGCAACTCTGTGCTTTGATTCAGGTCACATTCTTAACACTTGTACAAAATATTAAGGGCACTAAGAAAGCATGCCTTCTCAGAAATGTAACACTCAGCCTCATGGTTGGCATGAAAGCGCTTACTGGTGGAGTACGTCAGCAACAGTCCCTGGCCCTTTGAGGTTCTGATTTTGGATTTGGAGAAGCTGGTGGCAGTCCCAGAATGTGTACTGAACAGAACATTGAGATGATCTGGTAGCTCACTAATAGATGAGAGGTTTGTTTCTGTATCTTGACCAAAGTTCAGGAGTACAAGAAAAGCCTGGTTTAGTCCGTCTAGTTCACGCAAATAGGCAAAAACATTATCATCTGCCCAGACGTAGCAGAGCCAGCCTCGAGTCAGGGGTAATTCCTTTTCTCTGAGCCCAGCCAGCTTGCGGTACTGCTCCAGCACTGAGGCAGGGTCATTCCGCTGAACCTATACACACACACACACAGATATAACTCTTCAGTTAATGAAAGACTTAATTCTAATTTTTAAAGTCATCAAGAAAATCGTAAGATGTAAAGTTAAGTAAGGCATCAAAATAGAAAACATCCTGTGCTACATGCTACAGTACATTATTCATGATTAGCTTGGCCAGGGTAATGGGAGTCTGGCTACAAGGATATATCCAGGACACTGGATCTGTGATATGGTCATGCTACATTACTCTATATTTAACTGAAAAACTATTTGTGGAAAATCTGGCCAGAAATACTTTAACTTTATAATTAGAATAAAAAATCTTACACCCATTGCATTTAGTATTTTTTATTTTGAATTACATATTAAGTGATGCTTTGGCACTTTTTCGATGGAAATAAACCAACCTTTTGTAAGTGATGGTAGCTAGATTTATATAAATAAATGCAGGTGCTTGTCTATTAATTTTATGGATATTAACATCATTTGGAGTTACTCATATTATCTTGAGTATCTTAAGGTATCTTATTTCCCCATCAGTGTGAATGATATTTTCTTACTGTATTTTTGCTCAACAAATGTTTACGAAGTCAGTGGTGGCACTTTAGAGAGTAGAGACATGTTCTTTTGCATGCTTTCTATGATAACCTACTGCCATGCCAGCTTGTTTCTGGAAAAGATGTCATGATGCCACCTGTGACTCAACTAAAACAAACTGTCCATCCATTTTTTGGATGTCATAAGGCCATGACTCCAGGGGCCTGGAGCCATTTTCAAGAAACTTGGGATACAAGGTGGGGTACACACTGGATGGTGAGGCAACCCATCAAAGGGCTAAAACAAAAAAGCAAAAACATTATTGTGAGATTTGGCAACACATACCTCTACATTGATGGTGCTGAAGTTTGGACCTATGTCCAACCAGGTACCATTCTTGCTCTCACTAAAGCCAGCATTGAAACCGTTGCTCCACTGCATGGGTGTCCTCTGAGGATCCCGGCTGTTATTCTAGACAAAGATAACCATGTGTTTAGAGCTGTTCTGATACGGGAAAGAACCGCATCACACGAAGCTTCGACTTACTGGATCGAATTTTCCAAAAGGATCCTGGATAACAGAAACATTGACGTTCTCCATGCCAATCTCCTCCCCATAGTATGTGGTAGGGGTTCCAGGTAGTGTCAACAGCAGCATGTTGACAACACGAACATATTCCTGACCGGCTCTAGAGCTCATGCGTGGCTTGTCATGATTTCCCACCTAACAATTTTTTTTTAATCGTTTACTGCATGAAGTACTACTGTTCAGCATTAGTAAAAACATCAAGTCTATGTGGTTTGAAAAACAGTGCAGGCCACTCACCACCCAGTTTGGCCATTTCCCATTGGGCATATTTGACATCCAGAGTTCAACCAGTTCCTTTGCTCTCAATCCAGACAGGCCATCAGGGAGATCCAGCAGATAAAAGTTAAAGGGGAAATCGGCCTCTTTAGCAAAACTGGTTCCGTAGTACATCATGGTTTTTTCAATTTCTTCATAGTCATATGATTCCGTCACCATAAAACTGGGGGAAAAACATTAACTTTCATTTATCTTGAAGAAGCAAAACACAAAAATGTTGTTTTTCAAATTCCCACAGAAAAGTGTTTAGGAGGAAGTAGGGGTACCGGTAGCGCCCTGGTTCTCTGCTGTATTCATCCAGGTCTACTCTCCAGTTCCGAAGGATGTCGTGCAGGCCTACCTGTGTGTATGTGTAGTCATGGTAGAGCTCAAATTCCGTATCCACAGTTTCCTGTAGTGTGAAAATAACATTGACTGTTGCATGGAGAGCATTTCTGAAACTGTTAATCTCCTGCGAATTACACACTCATCAGTTTCTAGGGTTTACACAGGATGGTGTAAAAAAAATAATAAAAAAACCTTGGGCAGTAATGCAACAGGAGAAGACCACATTAGATTCTGCGTCTGTACTCTGAGGCTATCATGTGCATAAACTCACCAAAACTGGACAGTTAAAGATTAGAAAAATACTAAACTTATTTTTAAAATTTTCAACTATCCAGTTAAGGGTGCTTAGGATAGATTCAGATTCATGTTCATGGATGAATGAAAAACTAGGTCTAGGGTTAGGATTTTGATTGGACAAGAGGCTTTCCACTAGGGTTAATAGAATATAACACTATGTCATTTAACAAAATGTATAGGACACCTTGTCGCCGTTAATTAAACTGTTAATCACAGCATGGGTGAAAATACTGTAGGTTTCTAGGGTCCACCATACTGAGCAGAGGACAGCTACGTGCAAAAAACCCACATTTAAAATCAGTCACTGAAGTACCTTTAACCAGAAAACACATCTGATAACGTTACGGCATCTTAAACAACAACTTAGCAATTGCTTCTAAGTCGCTAAAAATTGCCTCCATGTCATTTATTTACACCTAAGACAACCTACAAAGTTAACGGAGCTGATATTCTAAAGTGGAATAAGTGGAAATATAAAGATAAATCTGCAAGATTTACAGGACTGCTAACACCTTTATGTTATTCTTAGTGTTTGGCAACACAGTGCCAGAAAGGATTTATGTGCCGCTGTGATTAAGTTTCGATCTTTCCACGCGTCAGTCCTCGCATTGTCAAACCACATCGGTGAGATAGGGGTATAACAGCAGGAATAACAGAGGGGGGCGGGTTATCGGGGGCGGGGCTTGAAGGACGACTTTCACACACACACACACACACACACATAAATGGATTGGAAATTACTGTTGTCTGACTCACGGATTACATAAATAGTCTGAACAACGGATTACATTTTTGAAAAAATAATTGAGTACTTTAATGGTGGACCTAACGCGTTAGATTACTCGTGACATCAAAAAAGTAATCCAAGTACTCTAATGCGTTACACCCAACACAGTAGCAGAAGGATGTTGTTTAACTGGTTAAATAAAGTCATCATAATCTGTTGATAATAAAAGTGTTTGTGGAATTGTTGTATAAAGACAATATCACACTCAAGGTCATGCTGTTGTTCTGGATATCAGCACACACAATGTGATGAAAGCTCACAGGATTAAACAGCTGGGAAAACCATTTTTTAGTGAGACTCATCAGGAAAATGGATTCAATTTGCGAAGAGAAAAGAGAAAAATGCGAGCGAGCATTAAGATTAGACTTTGGAGCGAAGGAAAATCCTCAGATATCCAGTTCCTTTGTAACTGTGAAGTTAGGATCAACGGAGTGAATCCAGGGAAGCATGTACCACTACTCTCCAAGGTCTAATAAAAATATTTCTTAAAAAAACAACCAATAAACAAAGTCAAACAGTGCTTCTTGTTCTTCTTAAGAGTGATTCTCTCTCATTAAAGTGGTAATGCAGAGGTTCTTTTATTGAGGAAAGATTGAGGGGCAGTGCATGAGTTGCATGACAGAGCTTTAGCATTAGAGATCTATAATGACAGGTCTAACCTTCATCTATAAATAAGGCTGTCCTGAGATGTGGCCACCTGTTATTAAATTGGTTGATGATGGTTATAACCGGTTTGTAGTTAAAACCGTACTCACAGGAGGTTGTTCAGGATCAACCTGGGGTTCATTTCTTAAGTGCGTGGCTTCGAGCATGTGCTTGACAGCGTCCATGCGGAACCCGTCCACTCCTTTCTTTAACCAGAAATGTAATATATCCTGTTAAAAACACACAGAGGCAAAGCGTTTTTAAGGCAGCTAGACTGGTAATCTGTTTCACTTTTAAAGATCCATAAAAGACACTGTGTCACTAAAGATTATGATGTTCACTCATTAAATGATGAACATGTGTTAAAAGGGTATATACTTGACAGAAGTACAGCATCAGGAAGAGAAGCCTAAACCACATCACCACCACTAAGCGGAGTTGATAACACTGAGCTATCGGTTTGAAACGCAGAAGGTGTTTTACGCACAGCTGCTTGTACACTTGACCCTCCTTGTGTTTGCTACATTTAAAGAGATTGGCATGTGGTGATGTTAAGCTATTGCGGTGGGCCTGACGCCAAGGCGAGCCAGAGTTAAGGAGTCTGCAGTGACTTGAAAACCATCTGAGAGGATGACAAACTGCAGGTTATTACACAACACATGGTTACCCCTCATTAGTTCAAAACCAGATCTCTTTTTTTCCACCTTGTCTTTCTCAGCATTAGAACAACATGTTGCCATGTTCCGTAATAACCTCTGGTACTTGCGATCTCAGATCAGTCACATTATGTTGTAATGTGTTGGTTATTCTGCGTGTACGGTTACCGTCATCTCCTTTACGACGTCTGGGTTACGAAAGTTGAGATCTGGCTGCTCTTTGAGGAACTGATGAAAGTAGCACTGCCCACGGACCGGGTCATACGTCCAGCTGGAGTTCCCGAACACACTTAGCTGAAGATGTATCATGCATAAAGACATTGGTTGTAATGGGTTAATAAGATGGTCTGTGGCATATAAAGTAAACAAAGCAGATTCCAAACATGTTAGATCTAATAATTATTATGAAGGCTTGCGTCTTAGCCACGCTTGACTAGGACAGAGCATCCATTATGGATGAATGAATGATATGATCAGTTGATCACAATAATAATATTAATAATGATAACATCTGTTTGCCTATTAGCGGTGTAGATTATCATACCCAGTTGTTAGGTGGTTTGTCCTCGGTACAGTTTGCCCAGATGTAGAAGTCAGAATAGTACTCTGTGCGGCTTCGGCTGAGCTGGAACCAAAGGTGCTTATCGCTGGTGTGGTTGGGAATGTAGTCCATTATCAGTTTCAGACCTGCGGCAGTCACACAGTTTTATTTACAATCTAACGTGGCACAATGATGTGAAATTACCAGCAAGACATCA
This sequence comes from Dolichallabes microphthalmus, assembly GCA_026413445.1. NCBI lineage: Eukaryota > Metazoa > Chordata > Actinopteri > Siluriformes > Clariidae > Dolichallabes > Dolichallabes microphthalmus. Next base: position 9,622,883 of record JAOTQY010000039.1, read on the forward strand.
GCAATGAGGCCAATTTTAACTATAATCAAAAAGGGTTTTGATTATTTTTGCTCACCCATGCTGTGCATGCTGGACAGCAGCTCATCAAAGTCAGCCATGGTTCCAAAGAGAGGATCGACATCTCTAAAGTCTTCGACATCGTAGCCAAAATCCTTCATGGGAGACTTATAGAAAGGGCTGATCCATATTGCTTTAATGTTTAAGTACTGGAAATGGCTGAGTTTTTCTTTGATGCCTGCATTAGTTGAACACAATGAGATTTTTTTTCTTTACTTTACATATTGCAGTTGTACGGTCCAAGCTTATCTCTATAGCTACCATGTTCATAAAATTATTGGAGTCCATTTAGTGCATTTTATGGTTATAGGTGTATGCCATTTTTACCCATTACATAACAATAATCATAGTAGAAAAACGACTGATAAAAGGTACGACTTGCCTTTAAATGTAAATATCACATGCACCTGTAACGTTACAGAGGGGGACTGTATAAGCTGTTAAAAAAACATCAAGCACTGAGGAGACTTGAAATAACTCAAATTGGATTAAGAACTGTTCAGTACGTTACATTAATAATACCTGTAAGGATAGTGCTAAACCATCAACGTCGCTTTGCTTTTACGTCCATTTCCATAAAATGTGGTTGTGAAAAAAAGAGCTGTTTAATAGTAAAAGTAAGAGTATGTCCATGTACATTTACAGATTACTTTACAGTGTTTTTAATAGAAATAGATTTACTGTATCTATAATAAGATGGTGTACCTAGCATTACTTAACAGTTTTGTCTGCTTAGATTAAAGGAAGACCAAAGAGATTTATGGATGCAGTGAGAGAGGACATGAAGTTAGTTGGTGTGAGAGAAGAGGATGCAGAGGATAGGGGTAGATGGAGGCAGATGATTCGCTGTGGCGACCCCTGAAAGGGAACAGCCGAAAGACAAAGAAGAAGATTAAAAGAAAATAAATAGGCCTGTACATGGCTTTTATGGTCATTGCTGGTATCTGTAAAGGAGGTTATAAATTTGATTCCTCTACCACCTGCATGAAAGATTGCAATCACAGTATTAAAAAAATTACAGACCTGGGTGTTTGCCCTATCATCCTGAGATCTAATGCTAAAGCCATATATAGCCAGGAGTCCAAGGAGCAAAACTGATCATACTCTCACCTTCGTCCTCCCTACATGGTAGCTACTGGTTGATGAGGAGTACCCTAAAAAACGAGTGTTTAGCTGAGTGGTATTAGCTGAAAACTTGTTTCTTTTTTTTTTCCTTAAAAGATGGATAGCATAGGCCTGCTGGCCCATAAACACCAGCTAAACCTAATTCTAAATCAAACTAAGTACACTGCTGACTATAGTTCACTGTTGTCACACACAAAAAAGACAAAAAGACATTTGTTATTACAAGAAAATAGTATTACTAATAATATTTAATTATTTAACATTACTATTTACAAGGCACAAAAATATAACTGAGGCTTGTCCAATTCATGTCTGTGATTTAAAAAATTCTTCATTATGTGTTGTATGTACAAAGGTATTTACGTCAACAATGCTCATAAAATCTCACTGTAGTTTAGGCATAAAGCAAAACATCAGAGTAATTCTGTAAAAAAAAAAATTAAAAAAAGAGGGGGAGGGGGTATTTGCCTTTTCATAGGCATGAGGTCTATAGTGTAAAAATGATACCGTAATAGCAGATTCATTTCAGAATAACAATTAAAACAAGGACATTTTATACTAACCAGATTGTATGTGAAAGATTCTTTTCTTTTAAAAACGACGTTTTCAGTGACTCCGAGTGTTTACTCTTATCTATGCTTTCCTACTTTGCTAGTAATTATGTTTCCTTGTAATAAAGAGTTGATGTTTTGTTCTGGTAAAAGAAAAAAAAGATTTTCTTGTAATAACGAAATGTTTTCTAGTTGGAACGATGCTTTTCTTGAACAATGAAATGTTTTCCTATGGTAACAGCTGTTTTCTGTACTAATCAGATATTTTGTTCTAGTAAAAAAACAGAAAGGGGGGGCAGATTTTCTTGTAATAACGAGATTATTTCCCCCGTAAACACACTGAAAGTACGCGACTCGAGTGATTTACACGAGTACAGTGTCACTTTAAACCAGAGCCTAAAAGTCAGCTGTTTGCTGAAAGTCTATTTGAATGAGAGTGAGAGAGCGCGCGAGCACGTCGTTACCCTTGAGGTCTCCGACACCGTCTCCGTCCGAGTCCCTGAAGGAGCGGGGGTAGACCTGGTACACCGGCGTGGTCTGCCACCAGCTCAGGCAGGCTGGAGAGAGCGCTATGACGGTGATGGTGAGCGCTATGAGCGCCAGTGTGCACGCCACCGTCAGCCAGAAGAGGATCTCTCTCGGTATCCGGTATCGAGCCTGTCTCGAGTATAAGAGCAGCACTTCTTTGGGCATCCCCGCGTACGGCTTGATCTGAGTGTACGCGCTTTCCGGTGACACGCGCTGCTCGTGCGTGGGTCTCGCGGTGTCTTCTTCATGGTTCTCAAAAGACGCGTTCGTGACGCAGTTATTCAGCTCCACGGTGGCGTTATTGTTGTCTCGAGAAAAGCTCATTTTCTCTGCAGGTCATTTGCTTTCTCAAGTCTCAGTGACTCCGAGGCTCAAGACTTCTGCTTTTATACCCGATGAAAATGTCTCTACCTGCTCAAGTCCAGAGATCGCAGTTACATCCCCCTCATGCGCGCGCGCGCTGTCTCTCTCTCTCTCTCTCTCTCACACACACACACACACGATGTTTTTACTACTGATACGTGTGTCGGGAATAAAGTCCCCATTGTTCGTATAAAAAAATCACATTTTGTCCACACAAATTAATACACACACACAGAGTTACACTGTGACTTTACAGGCCCGTAGCCAGGGGGGGTTCGGGTGGTTCGAACGAACCACCCCCCAGTGCCAAAGGTCCAGATTTCTATTA
>JAOTQY010000039.1:9694962-9705756 GCA_026413445.1 Dolichallabes microphthalmus
CACGAGAGGGCGTGATATCCCATACTATATGTGTTGTACCTCGTTCCTCTCCTTCAGGGAACCGAGGTTATAGTCATGTAGAAATACTCTTATTTTCACTGTTAAACTGGCTGTGATTTCACCTGTCAATTTTTTACCATGCATCTTGACTGGTGATCACTTAAATGCTCTAGTAAAGGTTTCATAATATGTTGAAAGCTTCTTCTCTTTGCTTTATGCAGCCTAATAATTTAACCCTTATGAAATGTGCACTTTTTTTTTCTTTTCTTTTTTCGCTATGCAATGTATGAACAACTCAGATGTAGTTTTTTTACTCTTATACCTGGTTGATGTTCTACATCCAACAGAGGCGCCCCCCCAAAAAAACTATACACACTTCAACAGTTTATGGCAGCTCCATTCTAGCAGCAATGTGTAGTATTATATTTTCTCTAAAGATGTAAGTAGTCACACGACGGTCATGTGACCATCAGATAAGAGGCATATATTTTTATACCTTTTCTACATTTATTTTGTTATACAATTGATTTAATTTATTGTTCTGAGAAAGGCGTTATGCTACGATCTCCACACAGAGAATTATCAATTAATTAATTTTTTAAATTTTTATTAATCCAATTCTACCAGGCTACTGTCTTTTAAATTCTTGTTACCATAGAAACAATAATGTATTAGAACAAGAGTAATATAATATAAATCTGTGATTTGATTTACAACCAGAACTACTACAGAATTAGAGCTGCTGTTCCAGGAAAGTAATCAACAACGTTTGGGAATTCAGAGCGGAGATTTCGACCTCTTTGTAGGTTACATGCTGGTTCAGAAGCAGACTTTAAAGCTTGTGGACTATTTTTGACCAGTTTTTCCGTTCCTGTCTCCGCAGTGTCTTCACCCACCTTTCCAGGCGCTTCCCTTAATTCTTTCAGAGGAAGCCTGCTCAGTGGCTTTAGGGGGTAAGTGCAAGAGCATGTGCATTTGTGTTTCAGCCCAAGGCCAGACACACACCAACACTTCCTTTGCTTCATGCATATGTATGATACCTCCGGTCATGCTGTAATGACTCAAACGCCTAAGTGCAGTATTCAAAGAAACGTATTCTCATAACCATAAATTGGATAGAGAAAGAAGGAGAATTTGATGGAGAGATAGTTCACTTTATAAATTCCTTTAGGGATTAATAATAAAGAGCAGCTAGTTAACTAATTATATAAAACAAGATGCAAGCGAACGAGGTCTGCAAGAGTGTTACAGGGCAAATAGAAATAAATACACAATGTATGTACATAAAGTTTTTCAAAACTTTGCATTAAGGTGCATCAGTGAGACATATGATAAGTTGGAATATTAACAAAGCCCTTTAAAAATATATATATATAAACTGTATCATCTTTCTTAAGGCATTAAAGGCATCCATATTTGTGCAAATAAAAATCAGGACTGATTTTGGAGAGAGTGAGAATTCAACGTGTGTGTATGTGTGGAGAGAGGGAGAGGGATCGAGGTGTTCGTCTTTTAATTGGACATGTCAGGAGACTAGAAGGTAAAGTCAGGGCTCTGTCGCCGTGGTGACCGGTTCTCGTCATAGTCAAGTAGGATGAAATGGTGTATTCGCCAATAAACAATGCATGATACATGAGTTACACATACACACAGAATCATAATTTATTAGTAATCATTGCATTACTGTGCTGACTAAATGTCTTGTTAAACTGATATTACATGTAAATGTAAGTAAAATCTCTGTAGTCTTAGGTTGAGCCATTTCATATGCTTTTCATTAAAATAATAGTAATTAATAATAATTCAGCACTGGCCATTGGTTTAATTATATTTTTAAATATGGCCCAATAATCGTGTTGTTTGTACTTTGTACAAGGGGCTAGTTTATATACGCGCACGCACACAGCGTGTATGATAACGCTATTATTCCTAACATCTGTGATCCTCTGCTGCCCCCTGCAGGTCTAAAGATGTGCAGAGCATGGCCAAGGTATGCATTCATCTCATCTAATCTAATCCCATTTAATCTAATCTAATGTAATTATTTCTAGTTCTCTGCACTTCTTCACATGCACAGAGTGTTTCCTGATCATGTGTACCTGATGCAGCTCATTAGCTTCCTGTAGCAGGTTTATATTCCAACTGAAGACAGAAATGTTAGAGGAGAGTTGATGTCATGGTGTTTAAAAAAAAAGAAAATGTCACCACTGCAGGAATATACAGCGAGTGTGAATGGGCAGCATTTTGTTCTTGAAGTGACCCGTTTGATTGATTGATAGATTGTTTCTTGTTTCAGATCACAGAGCTGCTTTATAAAGATAGCCGCTTTGGTGAGGCCGAGACAGACCGAGCAGGTACACTGCTGCACTGTTTCTCTCTCTCTCTCACACACACACACACACACACATACACATCTGTCGTATGCCTATCAAAATAAACTAAATGACTGTATTTGAACGTTCATGATGTTTGCATATTTGAAGTTAAATAGAACAAAACTCTATATTGAAATGTTAAGTTTGCAGACATGAGAGTTAATCTGCTGAAGCACACACTTCTGAAAAGTTTTCGTCGAATCAATTGTTCAGCGATTTCCTGAAGGAGCCACACCACTTCTGCAGAAGAATCTTAATTAGCCTCTGCTTAATGGCCATGATCTACAAGGTGTCAGATTGTCGCTCGCATATCAAGATTATTTGCTGAATCTGAATCCTATATAATCATATAATGCTTAAAACTATATTATGGACAAATTTAATGAATCCCACATCAGGAAAACATGTAAATAATAAGAATCCAGAATCCATATTAGAAGTCTAATATGTCACAGTAAATGGTTAAGTTTAAGAGCATGTGCTGTTGTCCTGTTGCTCATTTGCATTTTGTATATGACTGTAAAGAACTTTGCTCATGAATGTTCCTAAAAAATAAAGAATAATTTGAATGAATTTTAATTAATACACACACACACACACACACACACACACACGCACACATGCTGTTTCGTCTGTAGAACCAGACTCTTTGATTGATCATCATGTCGTCGTGTGTGTGTGTGCACAATGGAGAGAGAGTCTGTATCTCGAGGCTCATTTATGGATTCTGACAGCCTGTTTGTGTTAAGTGTGTGCGCTTGACACAGTCTGCAAGTGTGTGTGAAAGGGCCGTTAGGCTGCTGACTTTATGCTGAGTAAACTGTGTGTCTCGCTGGATGAGACTCCAGTACTGGTGTGTGAGCAGGTGGGAAAGATGGAGATGGCCTTTCTGTCTCATTTTATTCTGCTGTACCGTGTGTGTGTGAGAGAGACAGAGAGACTGTCAGCTGCCTAGCACACATCATCATACGCTTCATACACTGTAGCAAAGCTACCGCTGTTAGCCATACACACTAATACACGCTCATTTTTTTGTAGAGGAAATCAGAAATCACCTATCACCTTTTCTGTCCCAACCCAGAAGACACAGCCTACTTTCTCTTCAACCTGTTTGATGGAATGACTGAGACTGATGTGCAGGCCAAAGAGGAGATGTTGAGAGAATACCTCAATCAGCTCAGCAGTATGGTGTGTCCTCATTCTCTAATAGCAGCGCTGCTCTTCTTCTGAACGTTGTTGACATTGTGATAATTAGCGCATTAATTATGGTGGTCGAAAGTGTTTAGTTCTGTCTGCATCTTGTGTTTGCAGAACATCATCATTCACGTGAACATCTACAGAGGAATCAGGAACATCCTAAACTCGTACCACGTGCCAGAGTTAATTAAGGTACAGCTTACTAGAGGAAACCGCAGTCGATGAAGTAATCGCTCTTAGCGAGTTAATAAACCGTGATTTCTTTCTGCAGGACGTTCTTGTTCTTGTGGACAAACAAAGCCGGGAAGACGCAGAGTCTAAGGTGAGCGTGGACAGTGATTTGTTTGAAAGCCATTTGCTTATGTGGCCGGAATGTTTCACGCAAATGAGACACGATGTCGTCTTACAGTATATTCCTAATTAATTCTGATTATGGCTATGGGTTTCGATTGAAGTATGAATAAGTTCTCATGTTTGACCTCTCTTGGTCTCAGGTTCTTGAAGGGAAGCTGGGCATTCAGGAAAGAAAGCTGGAGGAGCTGAAATCCAAGGGGAAGCCGTTTGGAAGTGTGTTCAGGCAGCTGATCGCTTCTTTGTGTGCTGAGGAGGTGAGCCTGACCGTTTTCACTCAGCCTGTCCTGTTCGGTTTCTAGCTTCACATCTTGAATCTGTATCTTTTGTCTCATCAGAACCTGTCCCATGCTCTGGAGCTAAAAGCTCAGTATGAGGATGAAATGACTGCCAGTTGCTATGCGCAGCTCATCAACCTGTGCTGTCGTCACGACAACCCGGAGGAAGCACTGAACCTCAAGAGAGAACTGTGAGTTTAACGTGAGGACCCAAGTACACAGAACACTTCCAGGGTGGATGAGATCTTCCACAAAAGCCCATGTGGTTCATTTCCACTGGTGTTTGAGAGAGAGAGAGACCCCAATAAACACTTTAATCGTATAATTTGGGACAAATTAGTATCTGATGTAAACACACAGGTTGTTTTTTTTAATGGTAGGTATAAGTTTTACTTAACATATTTGTACTATACTTCTGTCTAGTGCCCGTAAGGATTCAGAGGTCACGCTGGACGCCAACAAATACATGAGCTTGGTCAAGGTGCTCGCCAAACATGGCAGGGTTGAAGGTAAGTTTATTACATAATATACAGTCTGCTTCAGGACTACTGTCCTCTGTGTCTTTAAGTAACACACACGCATTGTTGTAGAAAAAGATCTTGAGTGATATTAACACTTAATTCTTCTAGGAACATTGTGTGTTTTTTTTTTTTTTTTTTTAATTATTAATATTTATATATTTAATTTATGGCGGGATAAAAAAAAATGGACATGTCCATCACCCTCTCATTGGAGGACAATTATGAGGTTATTGCTAGTTATTGTTGATGTTTAGAAATCAGTCAGCGGCTATGCCAAATGAAAATGGTCTGTATTTACTGCTATGCTACGATGATTAGGAAGATTTAAATAATCTTTCCTGGAAATGGATTTGCACAAGAAAGGCTTCGCTTTCATTCAGTTACAAATAAGTTCAACAGACGCTACTGAATCTTTGACTTTACCTATGAACTATATTATTGACAAATGAGGCAGTAAGAGACATCTTTGGCGTTGAGCAATTGAGAGAGGTTTTGGAATGAAAAGAAGTATGGTTATACCAAGGGTGGAGGAAGAAAATCTAATATCTGCTGTTAAGTTTCTGCCAAACTCTTTGGGAAATGGATGGCACCATGGATGCAAGTACCCAGAGATTTTAAATGAGAAATCTGCCTGCTTCAGCCACAAAGTCACCACTGGGTGGTTGTCGTACCATCTTCATGGCACTGATATGGAACATGTCATCACTAAATCAAGCTTCACATCATTATCTCAGTTCCTTGACCTAAACATAAACACAGGGTGAGCTGAACAGGAACGTCTGCGTGAGAAGATTTATTCAATTCACTCAACGTAGCAAAGCTCCAGTGCACGTCGGCACGAATCAACCAAGCACCACCTACAAACTAGTGACGCCTGACAATCCGTCGCACCACAGCGTAAACACATCGACCCCTCCAGAGGTCTTGGATGACCCTGAGATTTCAGAGCTACACATTGTTCCCCTTTAAAGCACCTTTTTTTTTTAGTTCTAAATCATTTGTCTCTGACAGATACGCCGTCACATTTAGAGCTCCAATTGAAGATCATCTGAGGATAATTGTAACTTTCTTAAGGCTAGAAAAATCGTCACATCTGTCTCTGAAATGATTTATAGCTTTGTGCTTTCATGTGGAGATGATTTTTCTTTCTTTTTTTTTCCTCAGTTCAGTATTCTTTAAAGGAGGCACACTTGGATACACTTGACGCTTAGAGAGGGCCGATATTGCGTGAAAGTTTTATATTACACAATAGTTTTATTGCTTTACTTAATGAATTGCTTTATTGGCAAAATTCTGTTTCAACCTGTACGCTTTGGTGCAGTTGGTTGTGAAGCCTTCGAAGTCTCTCTCTCTCTCTCTCTCTCTCTCTCTCTCTCTCTCTCTCTCTGGACGGCCTTGTTAATCAGCCATTATCTGAATTCTATGGTGGATTTCTTCATGCCCATATACAACACAATTACAATAAAAGTGTTTCCACTTTGCTTTTGTGCATGCGGTGATGGGGAAAATATATCCTTGCACTTCCTTTTCTCCAAGTGTGTCACTCTGGGCCCCCCTTACAGACGACTCCTGTCATAGAGCAGAGGAAAATTACAGGACTGGCTCCACTTTAAAGGAATTACAGAAATCCGTCCTGATACTAATGGCGTATCATGCTGGGGGTGGGGTGGGGTGGATGAAGGAATTGTGCATTACACACACATTCGCAAATTTACATGTGAATTCAGACGGAGGCGGGTAATGAGGGACGTGTGTGTGCGCACACGCACCGGCTAGTGTGTGCGTTTGTCTGTCAGCGCGAGCAAGCGGCCATTAGCCCGCCTGTATCCGACGGAAGCTCGTCTCCCGCATTAACACACCTCATTGCCCTGGTACAGCAACTAGCTCGGCTTCTGACTCGTTGCACCAGTTCGCAGTGACAGCCTTGTCGATTAACAGCTCTGTTGTCTGTGGCTATCTCTGTCCAGCACCACCTTCACCTTTCCCATTCCACGTGCGCCACAATTTGTCATGGACTCTTAAAGTCCTTGGATTGAACGGAGCAAAGTACTGGTGTGTGGAATGTTGTTGTTGGTTTTTTTTTGGGGGGTGGGGAGGGGGGTTGTTCCCTCCTCAAAAAGGATATGGATTTGCACAACATCTGATTAGCATTTGTGGCTGCGGTCTGGATCGCCAGATGAGTTGATGGTGGTGGGATTTTTGTTGTACCTCATGTCTGTGTTTGCCATTGAATGGAAAACCAAAAAGTGCAATGTTTGGAGATGCATCAATTCCTGATCAACTGACAATGTTGATTATTAACTTACACTTGAAACAGATATAAAAGAATATCAATTCACAATGATTCGCAAAAAAAAAATAAATTATTAATAGCAAAAATCAATGGAGATATTTTTGCAATTTATAAAATTGCCAGCAACAACGTGACCACTGTTTAAAATCCGTGTTTGTTGGGTAGTAATGCGTTGTCTTGAGCCTCTTTTCTGAATTCCTGAGCGGTTTGAGAGGGGCGCATAGAATTGTCCCAAATTAAAGATTTTTGACAATTCTTCTTCAGGGTGAAATTAAAAGCCATAATTCTAACAAAAAAAAAAAGAAAATGGCTACACATTAGCTATGAAACGGTATGTACTCTGTGTTATGATGGAATCATTTGCAACTCGGCTTTGAACTTGTCTACGAACTGATATGATTGTCTTCAACTTGCCTACAAAGTACTTATGATTTACTAAGAACTGCTATGATTTCTCACCTTCCTTGTTTCGGGTATACACACCTGCCATGTGTTTTCATACTAAGTGTCATCCTGTTCAGTATAGCGTCAAAGTTAAACGCTCAGGGTTGTAATTGGCCGTATTAGTTGATTTTGCTCCACCTTTGTGTAGAAATGTTTTTTTTTGATGATCCAGTAGTCTAGTCCACATCAACACTTCACCAAGGACTGTGGCATAATTTGGTATTTTATGATTCATTACGAAGAGACGCAACTACAGTCCGTCTTCTGAACAACACCCTTAGTTAGCCATGTTAAAATAATGGGCCTTGAGGATAAAATAAGGCACATTGTCATGTCTTTGTATATGTGGTTTGCATTGAATAGATGGTCGCTGCTTCTCTACTTCACGTTGCTTCAGAGTTCATGATTAGAGTGGCGGCCTGATGGGATATCAGTGAGTAGTGTGTGTGTCTGACGAGCCACTTAAACCTTTATTACGTGAATTTATATCCAGCTGTTAACTGACACCGCATCAACCGCTCTGGATCAGACCGGCCGACCACTGGGTTCTTGATACAACACCACTTCTCTCCGGAGATCCATAATTGTAGAGTGGTGTTGAATGAGCGCAATGTAATCCTACTAAAGCACCCTCTTAAACACAGCATGACCCCTCCTGTTACTGCTGTCTCCTGCCACTGGTCCTGTATTTTAGCCCAAACCAATCTTCTTTTGCCCCATCAATTTCCCCTCGACAGCTGAGAGAACGGGCATTTGCATAACAACAGAAGCAAAATTAGGGGTGATGAAGAGACGCACAAGAATTTTGTGTGTGTGTGTGTTGGTGGCTCGGGACAGCAACGTTCCATCCAATTTATATACAGCCCGCAATCTAAGCAGAACCTGTTATGAAAATAGATTGTTAAAGTGTACATTATGCAAAACTCCAGTGAAATTTACTTGCCTGTAGCACTTCAGTTTCAATTCTTGCAGTCACTGGAGGCATGTTCCAGCATTTGGATTCAAGGTTTTTTTTTTTTTTTTTTTTTTTTTTTAAAAGCCCTCTAGTGCTTTCAGAATATGCCACCTTCCGAACAGAATCCGTAGAGCAAATAGACAGCAACTGGCAGGTGAATGCAAGAAAACATTTGAGTTTTAAAGGGTTTGCATGGAACAGGGACGGCACATCTGGTGCTGCCTCTTTTCATGTGCGGTTGCTGCTCGAATCTGATGGCAACACGTGTCCGTTATCGAGCGTTTACAGAAAACGAAAGGCGAACAGCGCATTTCCTTCATCAACACAGTGACAGGATGTTTAAGGTAAACATCTGGGGAGAGTAGGAATATTTTTCAGACCGTTGTGCTTTGAAAGCAGTGTGACAGACTTGGACATAAAAATGGTGCTCTGGAGAGAGAAAAACAGGTACTTTCAAAAAGCAAAGGCTGCCGTAGCGTCTCTCTTGTCTGCAGTCCAGCTTTGGATGATTAGTATCGTCTGTGCAAACAGGCCCTATCGGTATCAACCCATTAGCGAGCCTCTAAACAGTGCGTAAACACATCTTAATTATCTGGCTTGGTGACAAAGCAGATGTTGAGGTGGAAAGAGAGGTTTGTGGAGCTGGTGAGCGGCAGACCCTTGCCCTCTGCCAGATGGGAGCGTCTCCCACTAAAAAAAGCCTCCATTACGCCGTGTGATCAGCAGCGGGCCTGTGACCGCGGCCCACCAGGTTCACGCCGGGCACTCGCCGCACACCTATAATTTTCCGGGATGCTTTCACAGAGAGACGCGAAAAAAAGCAAGCCACCATTGTGGGGGCCCAGTAATTGGAGTCTCGTTTAGAAATGCAAGTAGCAATTAGCGGCGTATTGGCATTATACGCCAGCATTTGCATTCCCGCTGGGTGTAAAATGTTGTTTTAATAGCGGTTTGTTTTCCCCACATGAAATTATCTAAGGGGCCTTTTATCATCTCTTCCCCTCCCTTGTTCTCTCCCTGGCGCTAAAGCATGCATCAGCAGCGGGCCCATCAGGGGACAGCCCAGTTTCCTGTCACAGACGTGAACTTGCTGAGGAAGAGCCGTTTAAGCATCTTGAACTGGTTGTATCCGACCCTAAGCCTCCAGAAACTATTCATTACTTAATTTGTTTTCCAGACTCCCAACCCACCTCTTCAGACAATTAACAAGCCCTCCATAAAGTTTCAGTGATGAAGCAGGGATGATGATTAAGCGTGTAGTGAAGTAAGGACCGGAATGGAAAAATGCTGTTTTTGTAGAATTCAGACGTTCAGATTTGTTGCCAGCCATTTGTTGTTCATCTAATTGTGCTAAATTTTGTCTGTCAGAATCTAAAGCTGCTCATCGATTTAATCTGAGATTTTTGTGCTTCTCATTTGTTCCTTCCATTTTCAGCAGTTAACATGAATAAATGCGTACGCCAGTCTCCATCGATCGAGTGTACTGTTGTACCCAAGTACTTACTGATGTCGGCGTGTCTGGGTCACTATTAACTCTTTACTTCCTCAAACATGATACGGCGACAAATTCTAGAACCATAAGCAAGAAATGCACCAGTTCTGAGTACAGTTTAAAATCTCAGAACTGTTTCACTCTCTTGGGTCCCGATTCTAGAACTGTTCTCAGAACTGCTTTCATTTTCTCATCTGCAACTTGTAGAATTTGTTCAATCATGTATGTGCCCTGTGTCAGATCAGGGTGGTAGGAAGACTTTGAATTGAATAATTTTAACAATGTGGAATTAATCGCAAGCTTTTACGCGAACAGACCCAGTGAAAACCACATTTATACATGAAAATTTGTAAAACCATTCCAGAATAGTAATGTGCTTTGCATTTATTGTAAAAGATCTTTTATTGCAATATACACTCTCGTATTTTTTTTAATGCACTTGTGTCTTCATGCAGTTATCCATATACTCGTGCAGATGCAGGTCACAAGATTCAGTTAATGTTCACATCAAACACTAGAAAGATGGAAAAATGTCGTCTTAATTACTTTTAATTGTGGCTTGATTGCTGGTACTAGACGAAAAAAATGTTGATCTGATCGTTTGGGGAGAGAGTTGACACGGAGTTGTTGTGTCAACGACATTGTCGACGAGAGACATCAGAGGAGTACGCTTAGACATGTTCGGGCTGTGGCAGTGGTTTCTCAAGTAACCACTGTGGTGGTCCAGCTCTGGTGATGAGAAAAGAATGAACTGAAACTTAAGCCCAATCCAAATTCTATTTTCTTCCCCTACCCCTCGCCTCTTCCCCTGGTCCCTTGAAACGAAGTGGAAAGGGGAAGGGTTTAAATATTTCCCCTAAGAAATGGGACACCACTACAACACTGTTA
>JAOTQY010000039.1:9776142-9786792 GCA_026413445.1 Dolichallabes microphthalmus
TTGGGCTGCAGGCTGCCGAACGCCAGTGTAGAAGTCAATCGAGCGCCACTAATTTTTTAATCCCTCTCGCGACCCCTCTTGGGACCCCCAGTTTGGGAACCAGTGGTTTAAACCCTACAGAACAAATGTATGTGTATGTTTTCTTTTCATGTTATACTAACTTAATGTCAGTTCTTATACACTTCATCTTTTGATAAGGCTTATGTGGCTTACAGCAGTAGTTTAAGTATAACCAGTGATCAGTTCGCCAGAATGATAATGATGACTGTGTGACCTTTCAGAATTTACCCCATCACCTGATTTCTTTATTTTTTTTCACTCGCTTGTCTAATGGCTGAGTGCCTGGGGTACTGAGTGCAAATAGCAGCCAGATAGGAGCAACAGTCAATGTGTCAAAGTGCGCAATGTGTGTATGATTCATGAGATGCCACAATCAGTTTCTATTTAAGGTTTTCATAAATAGGAACTGATTCAGTTGGTTTGAATCCCTTTCATGAGATCAATGATCAACAAATACGAGGTGGGAAAAGAAGTTCTATAGTGAATTGTGCTGCATAGTGAAGAATTTTGGTTGTGTGTATCATACGAGGCCTTTTCCCCTCTTTGTTGACTTTGAAGGAGCTGGAGCAGTATAAGCGAGAACAGGCAAAGTCATGGAAAGGCCTGAGCCTGGAGTCCTAGAGCTGCAAGAACTCAACATGCTGTTTATACACTCCCTATTTTCTGGATCTTATGAACATGTAATGTATAGCTGAAGTTTATGATACCATGCCTTTGTATTATTTTCTGAAAGATGTCATTAATTGTATAAAATATTATTCTGAGGTCTTACTATTTAGTAAATAGTAAATTTTATAAAATCTCCAGTATTTTATAAGTTTGATCATATGCAAAGCTTTATAGTTTAGCATTTTTCTGCGGAAGTTTTCAGAATTGTTGGCACTCACACATTCTATTTAGATAAGCCCAAATGTTCTGGGAACATAATGTCTATTGCAAGGTTGCAGTTACCTGTAGAGCTCATGTGCCAAATCTAACCCTTAAGACCCTACATGAACTTTGAAAAATGAATGTGTGAAAACGTTGAGCAAGCCCGTGGTCAATGTTTTCACACTATCCTCTGTTAAAGTTAAGCCTTTATTTAAGTTCATGGCAACCTCTATTATACAGCGCACTCGGACATATACAAGTCCTTAATGAGAATTGACTTCACTTGGTGGCTCGGTGGTAGGTGTTTTGCCTGCCATGCGGAGGGCTGTGTTTGATTCCCAGCCAGTGCCTAAACCCCCCCAGCCACTGGATGCAGTGCCGGTCCCAATCCCGGATAAAATGGGAGGGTTGCGTCAGGAACGGCACCCAACGTAAAACCTGTGCGTAAAGCTGTTGTGCGGACCGGACAGTCCGCTGTGGCGACCCCTTGCCGGGAGCAGCCGAAAGACGACATATTACAGTGGCTGACTGCACAGAGTCCCCATGCTGACCCCCTGGTTAGAATCATGCTTTCTTTTATGTCATGTACTGTAGCAACAGCAGAATGCATAACATCATGTGGATACAGGTCAAGAACTTCAGTTATTGTTCAAATCAATCATGAAAAAAAAAAAAACGTGTCTGTTGCTTTATTCGTAGCAGGGTGGATAGAACCAGATGGGTTGGTTTAGAAATTTCAGAAATTGTTGATCCCCTAGGATTCACACACTTTAAAGGTCTTTAGAGTTTACAAAGAATTGTATGGAAAGAAAAAAAAAAGAGATGGATCTATGGGTGGACAATCTGCAGGGCAAAAGTAACAGTTTCTAAAAATTCAGAGCAGTAAAAAAAAAAGTAGGTTTGCACTTTCTGAAATATTTTAAGGGGCCAGTAGTATCCACTAACAGAAAAGAAAGAATAATAAAGGAGGGGGAAAAATAAAAAACATTGACTTTGTAAAAGAAAAAGTTTGGGGAGTTTATGCAATGATCTTTGCCGAATGACCACAACACTGGTCTTGGTTTTACATACTTACAGTACTTATACTACAGTACATAAGTACTGCTACAGTACTTATACTGCTTATGTTTATATACTTTGGTGGGTGTTAAAGTGGATGTCAACTAATTATGAAAGTCTTTCTTGTGAAAAATTTCAGTCATAATTTAGATCAAGCACTTTATTGAAATGCAGGATATACACAAACAACTATTTAAAACTAGGGTCCAGGAATATTTTCTTCTTTATTGAAAACATGGAAAAGGTTTAATAAAAAAACAAACAAACAAAAAAAAACCTACCAAAAACAAAACATGAATGAAATTGAAATTCTAACAAAAATGTGCTGCAAAGAAATTCAAGGCGTTCAACAAAAATGAACCAAAATAAATAAACACATTTCTCAAAAACAATGAAAAAGAATGAAAAATGTATTTTACAATTTGTCACTGTAAACTGAAACAAAACAAAAATGAAAACAAAAAACAAAATAAAACTGTACCAAGCTTGTTTTCTGTTCCCCATCATGTAAAACATGTAGAATATGATTACAAATGATACTACTATAAAAAAAGAAGATGATAGGTGTGTTTTAGGGGGTGGGACGATTGTCCCATATCCTGTTTTGAGAGCAGTATGATGCACAGATATGATTTTGGTGTATTTCCTTTTATACCCTGGATGGCCTTTAACACACATAACATTAACTTACAGGAGTCCAGGATCTTTAAAATGCCACTTGTGCACGCTACATTATATTTTTCATTCCTAAAACTGCCCAAGAACTAGATTTGCCACAGTGGGTACTTTACTGAAACATTTATTAATTAGAAAAATAAAATAATAACAATAGTAATAATAATAAAAACCCTCCTGTACCTATCTTCACTATTGTTTCAGTTCCTAACAACAGTCATACTACCCTCTCTACGACATGTAGATTCACAATGAAAGGCTGGTTAAGCTCATCCCCGACCCGTCCCCATGAACATAAAGACGGCCAAGCAGCAAGCGGTGACAGGAGAGTAGGACAATACAGTACAGACACCATATGCTGGAATAACGTCATGAAAGTGTGACTAACGAGCTTTTGCACCACTGCATATCTAATTCCCTCTAATTGCATCCTCTGATTACAGAGTGTTAGTGTATTGAGATTAAAAATGTAACGTTTGACTGACCCCAATACATTCTGAATGTGGATACGCCTTTACGCCTGTTAAAGTCTGTTCGTTCTAAGGCTCAGGTCACAGTAGCACAAAGATCTTAGCGAGTGAGAGATGGTCAACACATAACCATGTTGTATTTCACTAATACCTTGCGTTTAATACTGCATATTTTCCAAAACCCTCCTTCGAATGTGCGGAAAAATTTAACCAATGTCAGACATTTGCTGATTTTACACTGATATTTAACCTTTACTAAGTTTTACTACCTACACTTTAGTCTAACAGGCTAAATAAATAAAAAAAATCAGTGCATGAAGACTGAAGTCTTTTTTTTTTTTTTTTAAGTGGAGCCAAAATCACTGAGTTGACCTATGCTCATTTTAATAGCATAAATGCACTTTGTGTAATCACCAAAAAAAAAAAAACCCCCATAAAAAAAACCCCCGGGTGAAGTTTTACACCTGTTGAGTGCACGCATAGAATTTGACTTACTTTGGTAAGCTGGTTCATGTTTCGCTTCGTAATCTTTAACACTTCTTTAAAAAAAGGTTTCCCTTCAACGCTACATTTCCATCAAGTCTTTTAAACCAACAGCATCTCTGACTCTCACACACTTTTGACACTTTATAAGAAGCTGCTGTTTGAAAACAGAAGAGAATTCTTATACAAGAGAGAAGACAGGCACTCAAGTTTTTTTTTTTTTTTTTTTGTCGAAGTTGAATTGCAAAGTCCACTCGCTTCATGCCTGGATGAGAACGTACACACTTGCAGCACACACAAGCAGTTGGTTCTAACATCAGACACACAGCCATGAGGAAGAAGTCCAGCATAACAAGCCTCACATCACCGGCCCTTCACCTCTTCTTCACACAGCTGTGTGTGCTTGAGTAGCTGCACTGTGTAGCGCTGTCCAAATCCACAGGTGTGTCTTTCAACAACTTCACTCGGGGAAAGATGGACGTTCGGACAGTTGGAGTGCAGGTAGGACGGGGTACAGACAAGATCAGTTCAGAGAGATTTAACTATTAGAGCTCCAGTTTGTTCAATTCTAAGGCTTCCTGTCCTTCACTTGTTAGTAATGGCGCTCGCCTCTCCACTGGCTTGGGGGCGGCTCAGTCCGGGGCTGGGGAGCTCTCGGTTAGGGGACGCTGTGGACGAGGGTTTGGAGGCTCCGTTGCTGGTCTTGGGTTTAGGTGTGGTGGGACTCACCAGGGCGAGACTGGCAAGAGCGTCGAGGGTTCCGTCCGGGTCCACCATGATGTTTATGGCTACAGAACAGAAGGGAAGATTTTTGTCTCAAATATATACTCCGATACATTTTAATAAATATCATTACTAGATTAAAACTGCTGCTCTGAATCCCCGAGCTAATCACGTTAAACATCAAGTCTGAGCTTGTACAGGAAAGAGGGAAGACTGTGTCTCTGTCTCATTTCCAACCACACTCATTATGGACATGTTTTAAGAATGTAAAGACTGTATATTACTGGTCAAAAAAGAAGGGCTTTGTGTTCGAGCATGATCTTGCAGAACATTACACTGTTAAAGCAATTACAGAGCTTTATGATGGATGACAAGTTATTTTACTCTGATAAGCTGAAGAAAAACACAGTCATATGAGGCGAATGGTGAAACCACTGACTAGGAATACAAAATATACACCAATAAGTCATAACATTAAAACCATTAACCTTAAAACCACATAGGTTTTAGATTTCCCTTGTGCCACCGAAACAGCTCTGTGCCCTCAGGGCATGACTCCACTTAGTGCTATTGGCCATCAAGATCTTAATAGCAGATCATTTAAGTGCTTTAAGTTGCACGGTGGCGCCTCCATGGATCAGACTTGTTTTGTCTGGTGCTCTACATCCCATGGACGCTTGGTTGGATTGAGATCTGGGGCCGGATCAACAACCTTGAACTGTGTGCTCGCTAAGCCCCATGCATGGCAGACTGTGATACCTTTCTACCACAGTGGCCATGCCCATGACTCTATCACCAGTTTGCTGGTATATAATTGCTAATCAATGTTATACAAGTCACTTGACAGTAGTGGTAGTGTTGTGGCTTATTGGTGCATACAAGAATAATGCAGAAAATTGAACATAAAAACAGGAATGGTCATCATGTGACTTGAGACTATACACATTTATATAGTTTTGGGTGGAGTTGATGCTTGTACTGCAGCCAGCCACTAGAGGGCAACAGAGTCATTTCTAATCTTTATTCCATTTCCAGTCATGATAGACGTACGGTATTCACTTTAGGCTTAAAAGGTTCATGTCTAAGTCTCACCAGCACCAATGTTAATCGATGAGCGAACACTGCTTAACTCATTTGAGAGAAGAGAAACTTTAAGAGAAAAGAAAGAGAGCTTTGAGAGAAATCAATGAAGTAGATGAACCATTTCTAATCAGCATTACTTTCACCCTTACCTTGAACCTGCTTTTCCACCCTCTTCAGCTCAGTTAGAATTGTTGAGATGTCCTATGAAAAATAACAGCACAATTAATACTAATAATATAATAATATTATTAAACATGTCCATCGACACGTTTGTAAGATGATTGTGTTATTGGACGCACCTTATTAGTGGTTTTGAGAAGTGGTATATCACTCTCCGAGCTCAGTTTGCTCTCGATGTCGTCCCAGTTCCTGTCTTTGTCCTTGAACAGAATCCTGGATGACAGAACACAAGCGTTACCAACATTATGCTTGAGGGCAAATAATCAAACATTTTTCTGCATTTAGTAATGATGAGTGTGAATAATTGAAATACTGACTTGATTTTGCCTGCGGTTTTGTCCACAGACTGACGGATTTTGGAGGACAGTTGAGAGACTGATGTCAGCAGCAAGCTGTCTAGCACCGCCTACAAGATCACATGACAGGACGGTAAGCATTTCAAACATACAAGCACAACTATACTCTGGTGTGTAGAATAATTTAAGGCAATTATATTTAAAGTGACAACAAAAACATATTAATTGCATGAATGGAACTAGTATTGTGATGGACTAATATGGTACAGTGCAAAGAAAAAAATGTCAGACTGTTAAAGTAATGAAATCAGCAATTCTTCAAATAATAATCCATAATATTTATTAATCATAAAAATGAAGCAACATTAAGGGAAGATTCTGCACTGGAAGTATTGTTATACAACAATTAGTCCTGACAAGTAATCTGATTGGACGAAAGCATTCCATGAATGCTGATAATAGACGGTAACAGCACTGGGACTATATGTATCACTCCACGTCATGAGTGTTCTAATATAATACCTGTTAAATACACTAACTGTTGCTTTCAGCATCATAGATGAAAGTGGGTCAGGACAGTCCACAGTACTGAGGAGAGAGCAGCTGCCTGCCAAGAACCACATTAAAAAAACCTCACTGAAGCACTTTATCAAGAGCACTACTTAGCATGTGGAACAAGGGATTGTACACCCTAGTGCACTAGCTTTAAATTTAACTCTATTTAGGATTTAACCTCAGAATGAGGAAGTTAACCTGATATTCTAAAGTGGAATAAGTGGAAATATAAGGAGAGAGTTTCCAGGTCTGTAAACGATCTCCATTGTTTATTCTCTTCTACAGTACATACAGTACAGTAGCACCGGTACGAATTTAAACCTATGTTCTCTAGCTGCCAGTCATAGCTCCACCAGTTGTGAAAAGGCTTGGAGGTATATGCCTTGGAGCAAAATCTGCAGCAGAATCCTACTTGTTAAAAAAATGAATAGTTACCTATAAAATGGTTATTAAATAACCAAAAAATAGTGTATTTCGTATCAAATTTTTTTTTTTTACTTCATTGGTGTGTCATTCGGCGCAGACTGCCTGCAAGTGCGATTGATGTGTTTTCACTCCGCCCTGTCTGTAAATCAACTGAACAGGACGACTAAATGCTGCATGTGTAAAGCACCTGTTGCGTACAGTATATCTCTAACAGTGATGCAGATTATTATGTTCATACCGGTCTGACCTCATCTCGATTCCATGTGCGTCTGCGCAGTGCACTCTGGGGATCCAGACTATCCGGGGCTCGAGGCCGCAGCTCCACCGGCCGGCCGTTCATCTCCGGAGTCTTGGTCTGCACCACAGGGGGGATCTTCCGAAAGTTCAAACTTTCATCAAAAACTCGCTCTACCAACTACAAGTAATGAAATGAGAGGGTGAAGTGATGAAGAATGGGGGTCAGTGTTACTCCTGCTCTGCTTTGTAAGGTTTTACTGTATAATATCAAACACTCCTGATCGCTATTCTGATCGTGGGTGGGATAGATTGGGAATGAAAGCTAAATGTTTACAGGTTTTTATTAGAGTTATTAACACGTTAGTAAAAAAAAAGCCCAATTAAGTCAATTAAAGAGTCAATAAAAAAGTCAATTAGCTGCTGGTGTGGTGTAAGATCTCTAGGGAATAAGTCTGTACCTCCTCCCGGGTGTCGATGGCAGAGCCGGGCGTGGTGGCCGCTGTGCTCACCGTGGTGCTTGGTGCTGTGCCGGAGGAGCTGACCGAGTCGATCTCTCCGGCCACGTCGTGGATCTCCCGCGCCAGAATGGCCAAATCTTTGGCCAGGTCCTGACTGATCCTGCGCACACAGGGGAATAACCTGTTAACATTCAGAGGGGTGCTCAAAACTAGGGGAGGTCAGAAACATGCAAAACAAGGCACAAAACTCAACTCACACAAGGTGGGCCCTGCACAACATGCACAAACAAAACGGTGGAAAACCGAAATACATAAACCTAATGAGATAAATAAACATACATATTAAACAAACATGCATTACATTTACACATTATTCTAAACTCTATGCACAGTTTACTCTAGTAATGGTCACGCACAACTGCTGATGTGATTTCAAATAAAGTCTGACTAATGAAAATGAATTAAATTTGAACGGGATGATATTATACACTGCCTGGCCAAAAGTCGCCATTACAGAAGGGTCAAATTATTGATCTGCATAAAGCAAAGAAAACAACTAAGGAGAGTGGAAAATACTTAAAATGGGTTATGAACTCTTCAACACATTATCATTGTTCACATTGTTGGTAAAAAATTTACATTGAAAACTATAGCTATGTTTAATGGGGAAAGTAAGAGCATTTCCATATGAACAAGTTAAAAAGCTGTGTGGCCATAAGAAAACCACTTGTAAGAGACTAAGACTAAGCAGAAGGAAACGCCTTGACTTTGCTAGGGAGCATAAAGATTAGCCTTTGGAGCAATACAGTAGATAAAGGGCCATGTGATCTGATGAGGTCAGACTGACCCTATTCCAGAGCGATGTGTGTGCATCAGGGTAATACGGGAAGTGGATAAAGCGTCATGCATAGTGGCCACTGTACAAATCTCTGGAGGCAGTGTTATGATCAGTGGGGATACTTGTTCAAACGCTACGGGCTAATTTGGGAACACCAATTAACCTAAACCAGAGTATCCGGAGGAAATCCACCAGGCATGGGGAGAACATGCGAACTTCATGCGCACCAACCCAAGATGGGAATCGAACCCTCGACCCTGGAGGTGTGAGGCCACCGTGCTGCCTGGACAGGTTACATGTGCTTTTATTAAGGCTATAGGTGATTTAGTGAAATCTTAGTATGCCAGTTCTGCTTTCCAACTTAACAACTTTTTTTTTTTTAGAAAATATGGACAATCATTGACATCCTGCTATTTAACAAAAGGTCATCTTAACAATATCATATTTCTCTTTTGAGAGGTTCAGAAAAGTTACACTGGCTGAACATCTGTGTTTTAGTCTTATCTAAGATATGATTAGCAGTATAAGATGCTACAGGCATAAACTAGTGGAGAGAGCAGAAGGATAAGAATAAACTACTCTGTGGTCATATTGTACAGCAAGTCAATGTGTCTCTGTAACATGAGACAGCCTTGAAGCAGTGTTAGAACAGACTGTATATTGAAAATTTACTGTACATTCAAATCACACCAATGATTGTAATCATCTATTTAGTATTTGGTATAATCTGTGTTCCTGTGTTGTTTTATTTCTTAGTAGGTGCTTAATAAGTTACAATTGTTACGTCTGAGTGTTAGTGAGTCTGAGGAACATGGAGTTGATCAGTACCTGGCGATCTCTTCGCTGTGAGCTGTCCAGTCTCTAATGTACTCCTCCTGCTCTCTCATCCTGTGTTTGATGGTGATGGTGCCCGGGTTTGTTGTCACTGTGCCCGCGCTGCTGCTCATTCGACTGGTGCGTAGTGCAGTGCCTGGCCTCAGACGACCTGCTTTCGGGGAGTTCCTGTTCGAGCCAAACTCATCCTCGGAGGTGGAGCCGTATTCCGTATTGAGTCGCCGCCACCTGCTGCTGGCTACGGGCACACAGGAACGTGTGGTTATTGTGTGGACCAGGGGCAATACCAGCTGGCCATATTTTAGACTTTAAGATATGCTACAGCATCAGCAAATCATAGTTCATCTACTGCGAGAAGCTGAATGAAATATTAGTGTACTGAACATGCTATATACTGCAAAAAATAAATAAGGTTTAAATGAGAGGGAGAGAGGGGGGGGGGGTCAATAATCTCGTCATTATTTGAGATTAAAATTCTTGTCAGTATTAGACACAGCAGCAGTGAGACCTGAGTTGTTAGAAGACGAGAAGAACAATAAAGGCACAAATGGTTCATATGCATCATCTCCATTCCCACTGAACAAGGTTTAATCACATGACCACTCGTTTTGCTGATATCAACCCATGGACACCTTTTTCTTTTTTTTCATTTTCATTAATATACTCTTTTTACTACAATGAAATAGATCTCTGCAATATAAGAAAAATATAATAATAATAATAATAACAATAACAATAACAATCACTACTAACAACCATCCATCATGATGTTAATAATATTATTATACAGGGTGGCCCACCCTTTTTTAACACGGGTTAAAAAATATATATATAAAAGTGGAAATTACAGCAAATGCTCAAATAGACAGCTTATGATTTTACTGTGCTCATGTACACGCTGAATACTAAAAGGTTAAACATTGCTTAATCCATCAGGACCAATGTTGGTACAGGCTGAGATGATTTCCTCCTTTAGTGCAATGATTATTCTGTGCCAATTCTGATAAGACCACTGACTTCAGATGACCGCAAAGGAAGAAAATCTAATGGACTTATGCCTTGATTTATTCTATCTTCCATTGAACAGTAAGTTTCAACGCCGTCCTTCGTCTAAAATATTTTTTTTAAAAGGTATAAAATTTTTTACCTTTTATAAAAGGTAAAAAAAAAATCCTGAGTCTTGATCCAGACCATAGCCCGACGCTGTATGTGTAAAACCTTGTTGTATTCGGGATTGGAGATTTATTAATTTTTTTATATCATATTTCAAAAATCAAGTGCACATGAACCTAAAAACAAGCAAAAAAAGAAATAACCATATATCTAGTGCACTTTAGCAACGCCCAGCAAAAAAAACAAAGCACCAACCATTGCATTCATTCATTTTCTGTACCGCTTTATCC
>JAOTQY010000039.1:9796647-9808870 GCA_026413445.1 Dolichallabes microphthalmus
AGCAGGCTGAGCCTTGAGCAGAGAGAGAAAATGGATCTTTAACCTCTCTAATGAGACTTGCTTTTGCTTTACACGCGAACTGTACACACACGCATACAGACACAAAATAAAATATGTTTTACACACTGTGTTATAGTAAACAGTACACGCGTGCATGGATGTTGATTATACTAGTTAGAGACGCGCACTAAGACCCAGTAGGGGAGACGATTACCCACAATTCCGCAGCGCAAGAGAGAGAAAAACCGTTGGATCAGTTGTGATCACGTGACGCTCCGCGTCAAACAAGAAACGCATGCGCGATACATGATACTCGGGATTCGTAAACCAAGACTTGTTCGTTTTCCAAGTAAAAATTTATTACAAATCTATGCTCATCTTGCGGAACACTCGCAAATCCGAGGTTTCACTGTATAAATAAACCAAATAGATATGGACTCTGTTATGGGGTTTGTCATAGAAGCTTCGACGATTTACCCCAGGGGAGGTTAGGTTAACAGTTCAATCTGTGTGAGCAAAACACTGGATTAGGCCTTAGACCGTGGTTCACCAACATAAAACATTTTCAGATTACCTTATCAATCATGCGGCGGGCCTCCTCCTCCTCAGGGTTGTGGTTCTCCAGCTCAATGGTGTAGGTGCCTTTGTCACTCTGCTCATCGTCCTGCTTCTGTGTCTCATCTCCTGGGGTCGTCGTCGCCTTGTCCTCTGACCTTTTCTTCTGTAGCAGCCGCGCTGCTGTCGGTGCCACCGTTGCCAGAGAGGACGAAGTGCCCTTAGGATGGGAGGGTGGTGCCGGACACAGTCCCTCTCCTGGTATTCCTCCCAAAAGTGGTGCAGTCTGGGAGAAGGAGTAGGAGCGGCGTTTGCGCGGGTTCTCCTCATCAAAGAACTCGATGGTAAAGGCGGTGCGGCTGGTGGAGCCCGAGCCCTCTGCCCCAGTCACTTTGGCACGTGTCAGGCCAGCTGCCTTCAAGCGCTCCTCCAGAGCGGCGTGGCGTCGGCTACCGAAACGCAGGCCGAGGCCGTTCTCCGAGTCGCTTTGAGTGCCGTCCTCGTGCTTGCTGCCTGTAAAGGAAGAACAAACCTGTATATTAGCCCAATTCACCTATATTTACTTAGGAAACGTTGAGTAGAACATGAACCAGTGAATTAATTTAGCTGTGCAGCTACATGACCCCTGTTTAAATGATGAATAAGGATGGTACCTTAGGTTCTAGATGGACTGCACAGCAAGTGTAACTCGGCGTGATGGAACGTAGAGTGCTGTGATAGTAATAAAAGCAGGAAAAGCAAGACAAAAACGTGGACGAGGTGGACTATGAAATGGTTCAGGCTATACTAAGAAGTGAGAGTTGACAGGCAGTCAGAGCCACACACACTACACACTGGCCTCTCATGCAGCAGTCGAATGACAGAGAAGAGAATGAGCTCTTCTGTTTCACACAGGCTGCTTTTTGTATCAGCACAGATTACAAACAAATCATTCTCTGGACATGATCACATGCAGAGAGACACATCTCGATCACTCCTAAAATGATTTAAGATCATCGACCTCATCGGAGGCACGCTCTCTATGTAAGCACACCCACCTGGGATCATGAATATTAATGTCCTTGTCTTTCCATTCAGATTTCAATCCTTGCAATCCTCTCAGCATCCAGCACAGAGCATGCTCGTCACACACTAGCACATTTCCCACATACTCCAAACGCTCCAAGGATCATATCCAAAGAATCAGCAGCGCTCATGCCAGTGCTAATATTCTGACTGAGAGCATCGTGGCGACCAAAACACATCTGCAAAAAGAAAGAGGTCCACCTCCGGAGATCCCTGAGCCACACCCTTAAAGAGGATTGACTGCAGAGCGCGGCACGCATAATCAATCACCTGCACACACAGCTCACGTGTCTCTGTTCACATCTGTTTCGTCAGCGCTTCACTAGCCCCAAAAGCACGCGCTCATCATAAATTAGCACCCATTTCATTACGAAGGCCAACAGCGCTGAGATGAGAGGGCGTCGCTTTTACAAAGCACCAGGCTGCAGTGTTTCACTAGAACGAGAGGGGAAAAAAGCGCAATCCCACTAGAATATACTGTAGCATCCCAAACTCCTGTCTTTATGGATTAATTCACATCCTGCATGGACTGAACCCTGTTCACTGCAAAGATGATGACGATTCTCTGTATAAACCGAATGCCTGTGGTGAGAAAAAGTATGAAAGTGGAGTGTTAAAATAAGTGTCATCTGCAGTGTTAAGCTCAAAGGGGAAGGAGAAGTCTGCTTAAAGACTGATGGCTAATTTGTGCTGTGATAATGATTGTATCTTTCCAGGAACAATTCCAGAACACTCAAGCATACTCATAGTCCCATTACACATCTTTATTACGTATCTCATTCTTATTAAATGATAAACCAATCAATTTGTTTTACTCTTTTAATTAAATATGACAGAAGTCTACACGTGTAACATTGATTATTTCGCTGTGCTGATTATTCACTTTAAACGCTGAGAGAGTCGAATAGATTTGAGCAAAAAATATTTAAGCTTTTACTTGCGGCTCTCTAAAACAAGCTGACACTCTTCCTTATTTGTTATAGATTTTTTGTCTTTGTTAAATAGGCTTCTAGAACTAAGCAGTTCACTCCATTTCAGCACAACCCAAATACTTGGACACGCATGGTGAGGAGCCTGTATGGGCATCAGCAAGGTCTCTGTTTGAATGATAGCAAGAAATACAGTACTATGCCAAAGTCTTGAGCCACCCCACATTTCTTAATATTAAAGGTAGGTTAAATGAAAGAAATTGGAAAAAAAAAAAAAAAAATACCACTACAACAGTTTTCAAAGTGCTTAACCTCACAGCAGCAACCTCATTTCCCCTCTTGCCTGTTCCAACCACTCATCATGCTGAATGGCACTCATCTGCACCTGTTTCTCACTGGTTCAAGCCTTAAGTTAAATGTTTTTTAATGCTTGTTTGTTCTACAATACACCACTGCTAAACCCTCCACCAGACCCATCACTCTACTGGGAAATCACCAGAACGCTTTGGAAGCTCATACAGTATATGATAGTGGAGAACACAGGATTATAAAACACATGTAAGGGCTACAGAGCCCATAACCTTCGCCATGCCACCCAGAGACACACCAATAAAAGATAATCTTTACATACCATCCTCCTCAATCTAGTTACACTTTAGTGAACAGCTTTTTCTTTAAATCATGTTGAATGTTTTAATTATAATAATAATAATTTTTTATACATATCCAGGCAATGCTCATTTTTGCTGTACCAACAGTGAGACAACACCATCATACCAGAAAAGTCCATCATCAGCCGTACAAGCACAGTACACTGTAGCTACATTTATATATTTCAGGAGCAGTTTACTGCTGTTTCAGGGGCAAAACATTAGACACACATCATGTAACAATACTGGAGTGGATCTAAAATATTCACGAGGTTTCTCGACAAATTTCTGCACAATAGTTTCACAGGGAATGTAAAACAGTCCCAGGTCTCGCGCAAATTGCGAGTGTGGATTGATTTGTTGTGGAAATGCACCTGCCACACGATCACCTCACCTCCTGAGTCAAATAAGCATGATCAATTTGATATAGGATACATGGTCGGATTAGTCTCGATCTACTTATACAAGAGCAGCAACCTAAAACTCGGGGAAACCTTTTATACCTCATGCAACTTCGGCCTAAAACAATGGATTAGTATCAGGTCAGATTGGACATGATTATGTGTCCTTTATGTGTTTTATGCTGGGAATCAATGTTGACAACGCAACCTAAACCTTTTATGTACAAACAGGACCCAAAAGGTCTTGTCATCTTCATGCTTTTATTGCTTTATATAACTTTATTTCTTAAATTTTTGCTTTATTGCTTATTTATTACATAACTGATTAATATTGGGTAACTACTGATGGCATTTTGTTCTTAGGCCTAGCAGTAGCTTATTTACATAGACACTGAAACAGTGCGTTTGGCGGAGGAGTGAAATAAAGGGGTTCTGAGGTAGAACAAAAATACATTATCTGAGGGCTATTTCACCTGGAGCATTAACAGACACACTTTAGGGGAGCTCAAAAAGCTGTGTGAACTTGTTAAAGAAATAACAAAATATGGGACCTTTAAGTGTTTTAAGGGTTGTTTTTAAGGAGAGTGAAAGAACTTTTTAAAGAAAATATCTGATGGCTATTCTTATTGGTTAATGCTCAAGGTTTCGGTATTAGTATCAGAAAAAGAAATGCATCATTCATTATAAGTCAGTCTATTTAAACATTTGGTGCTCCTCACCTTTCAGCCTCTTGAGGTGAACAGGAACATCGCTCTTTATGCTTTTGCTGTCTTCCTCTGTAGACTCGCGCCTCACTATGGGAGGATTGTTGTGTGCGAGCCAGTCCGCCACTTTGCTCTCCGAGGCCATGATGGCTGCCTGCAGGCAGCTGAGCTCTTTACTCCCTGGCTGAGATTTTTTAGATCTTGGACGTGACACGTGATCCTTAATGGTCACCTTCCCCGGAGAGGTGTTATCAAATTCGATGGTGAAGGAGGTGTTAGCTTGGGCGGCTTTCGCTGCTGCGCTGCTCTCCGTATCCTTGGTCGGTACCTCGTGAATGGCGTCCTCTGCCATCTGGCCTTCTTTACTTGGGATCTCAAAGTAGCTGGGCTCGGGTCCTGCAGCGCTCACACCATTCTCCTTAGCTTTCTCTGTTCGTTTGGTGTCCTTGGTGTCTGTGAGGGAGATTAGCATCATGGGTCAGGGGTCATGAGCTTGTGCAGGAGAATCAACAAGGCCAGCTTTAAGCACAGCGTCATTTATCTGGATAAGTGTCTGAAGGATACACTGAACAAAAACCATTCTGGTGCTGTGAAGTCATCATTCAGTTTAGTGCATCTGACATGACACAGCTAATGACACACAAGTCAGAAATTATAGTATTAATGATTATGTAACTTCATTTGTTGATTACAGCTGCCATGTGGTGAACTGGAATTTTTTTACTTCAATATATTAAAAACAACATTAATTGAGATTAGCACATATTTCAGTGGAACTATATTATAAAGGAAGTTAAGATGAATCATCCTTCTGAAGTCTTGATTTATCACATGTAGAGGTGGACGTTTCCACAAAACCGCAGTTTCTGACATCATTGCGAAAAAAAAAAAGAAAAAAAAAAAAACGAAACGAGAAGTAGGACAAGCCCAAAGTTTCCTGCAATACGAGAACATTCTTCTGTATTCTGCATAGAAAGAGGCCGTTAAAACATTCACACAAAAAAAACCCTCACAAAATCTACACGAACACAATTGCTTTGACTATCCTCCCTAATTTTACACCCAGGCAGAGCAGTGGTGAAACTTCCTGTCAGAAAAATGTTCACTTCCTCACGCTCCAGGATAACGTTTTCGGCTTAAAAACGTTCAGCTTAAAAACCGAATCGCGCCTCCTCTACATGAATCTAATTTATAACATTGTATGTTCGCGAACAGCAGTTGTGTTCCGAATGCCGTGCTCCGTTAAAGTGACAGAAAACTTCCAAAAAGTTCAGAGACGAACGCCCACAACATGACCACACTCACTAGAACACAATCTTCCTGATACCCGACACTATATACATCACGATTATATTTATTGTACAACAGATAATACTTACGATTGAGGCATGCGAGGTTATAGTGGTGAGAGTCAAAGCGGTGTGGCTTTACAGAGATGATTGTGAAAAGCCCTTCGGTGACAATCTCCAGCTAGAGGGGGGCTGGGCTTGGCTACAAACAAGCCTATTCACAGTTCCTTTGCATGCTGCAGCTCTTCCCCTACTTGCAGTTCTATCTCCACTACCTTTTACTGAGGAAGAACAGCCGTCACCACAGCACAAAAATAGCCGTGGCAGGGTGCACTTTGATGTGGGGCACGGTTACACAGTGTTTTTCTTACTTTCACTCTGCCTCGGGGACAAAAAGAAGACGCTCCGGATTGAAAGACGTAGCTCAACAATGGCATTCAGTATCCCGGAAAAGTGCATTTGCCTGATTTCTACCTCGGAGCGCACAGCATCATCATCAAATGAGTATAGCGATACAGCTTTCTTCAACAAAGAGGCTGTTGTCCTCAGACGAATTGAATTAAGAAGCACTCAGGGACATGAATGCTGTCAAACCTGCATTCATTCATTCATTCAAGAATACACACACACCTTTTGATCGACCTGAAAATGACCGCCATCAACCCACGCACAAAACACACTTGGGTGTCACATGAATTGCAGGGATCTAATTCTCTATAACAAGTGTCATGGGGGATCAGATCACAAGCCCCATCACTTATAACACATTCGGAGGTTGAATGGGATGCGTACGGTGCAATCAGCTTTATGGTGTAAACATGGACTCATTTCAAAGCATCCCAACGAAGGACCATCTGATTGACTGCGTTGCTGCTCAACTCGGAAAATACCTGATCATTATCAGACTGATAGTGGTAGAGATATTCACAGATTCATTTATCATCTCATCGTTCATTCATTTCATCAGTGTGGTTAACAAGTGATGCCATTAAAACTTTTAATGTAAATTCTGGTTGCAAATAAATGCAGCACATAAATGAGTTAATAAACACTTTTGTATGACATCCGATCACAGATGCTGAAGTTGGAATCGTGATACCAGGTGTGAATAGCTAAGCGTCTGGTCTGTCTACTTGTGTTCTGTTCCAGGCTTTTGACCGCTTTGCAAGAAACTGGGCTTATTCTCATCCTATCTTGGCAGCCTGGGTGAATGATGGTTGGTTCTGAGGGGAGATCAGCTACCTGCCAAAATCCACATTCAAAACCAGTCATGGACGCACTTTCAGCAAGAAAACACATCTGACAACGTCAACACGACATACAGTGCAAAGCTAATTGGCTTCTAACACAGGGCTGAATCCCAAATCCCTCTCTATCCCCTGATCAAGGGTACTACTTGGTGTGCGGATCAAGGGATTCTAACTTGAACCCTACAGGACATAGTGCACTAACTTTCCATTTTAACGCTATTTGGAATTCAACCACTAGGAACCCCAAAGTTAGCTGATATTCTGAAGCGATATAAGAGGAGATAAAACTAAAACTTGTAAGTTACTAAGGACTGTCCACCAACATTAACATAGAAACAAATCATAATCAGTTGATGGTGTTTAAAGAACGGTTATGTAAAAGCAACATCACACTCGAGGTTGTGCTGTTGTACTAAATATCAGCACGGCTGTCAGAAGGGGCTGATTAATTTCTGTTGCAGCACCTCTGACTTTCTGTGCTTGTTCTCGATTTGACATTTTCGATTATATAGTGTCAATACATTCTTACTGACTCGTACAAAGGATGAGCTATTAAATGTAAGCCTAATAATAAAGAGATGTGAAAAGCATGTTAACATTTCCATTCATCAATCTAGGAACCTCTGTAGTCCAACTAGGGGCCGTGGAGGCCAATGGGAACCATGGGAGGCCAATTTCGACCATTGTATTTATTCCTATCTTGTACGACGAGGTAGGACCTCCGGTTAACACGCACACACTCATTCACACAATACTGGCAATTTTGGAACACCAATCAGCCTAATCAGCATGTCTTTGGACTTGTGGGAGAAAACCAGAGAACCCGGAGGAAACCCACCGGGCTCGGGGAGAACATGCAAACTCCATGCACACAGACCAGACTCGGGAATTGAACCCGGGACCTGGAGGTGCAAGATGACAGAAATTAACATTTAACTCCTGCTAACTTCATGGTAGTTTTCTTTTTTAAACATTAATGGAGGACCTTTAGGTTTTCTTGAGTGTTCAGACACGTATGATGATTTTTTTTACTGTTTCTCTTACATGCTGTTTTTTTTTTTTCATATTTTCAACTTTAAGAGGAACAAAATAGGAAGTAATTTCTCTCTCAGACTATCCAGACTAGTAATTATTAGTGATTAAAAAGCTCAAAGTGTGTCGCTAATAAAATAAAACTCCCGGCCAAGTTAATGTGGTATAAAAGAAATCAAATAAACGCCAGGACGGGCTGTTTCAGGGAAATAATCCACTTTGCCGTGTTAACACCACCCCATTAGACATATGATAGAATTCCCTTTTCTCAAGTGTCATGATACTGGTGAGATGAATTTTGCTTCTCTGAAGTGTAAGGCAATATGTCTTAATATTTATTACGTCTCTACCTTCTTACACACCTAGTATACAGAGCACAACATTTACTGCATCAAAGCGTGGTTTCTTAATTGTCCAGAAAATTGCGCTAATCAAAAGAAAGTGCCATGGCACATGTGTCGAGGTAAATCCAGTCTGCAGGCTTGTCTCACGTCGCCCGTGTGAACTTGAAAACTGAAACCAGTCTTATGCTACTGCTCAATATTTCCAGACTGTCCAGAATTCACAGCAAACGCTGAAGGAAGTTACTGTAAACCACCACATATACTGTACGCGTACTCCAGATTGTATTGCAGTTGGCTTTGACTGCGGTCGGACATGTAGGATAAATTACCTGTATTCTGTGCTTAAATAAGTTACATTTGGGCCTAAAGCGAGTTAGAAGCACCGAATGTTGTGTTGTACTGGCAGTGGCGTAACCGTAAATCAATTCTGGAGGCATGATGAAATACACAAAGTAAACTCAGGATTGTTTTGAATTTTTTTTTTTTATCTGTTCTTTAAATTGTGAATTAGAATTTAACATGCTCGTGCATTCCAGGCGTATGTCAGACACCACTGATGAATTTGTTATTTAGCATAATCATTTAAAACACAATATTAATAACGTTGTCACATTTTTTTCTTGCGTGATGCATAAAATTCTCAGAATATCTCATTATTTGTAAAAAATAAAAAAAGCATAAGTAAAAAGAAAAAAAAAGATATGTGCATACAGTAAGTCACAGCAAGCATTCTATGTCTTAAAGGACAATTATTCTGAAATATCTCAGTAATTTCAACACAATTTAATCCCTATGATTGGTTTCACTTCCACATTTAAGTGTTTATTTCACACGAACATCCTGCTGTGATGAAGCCTCTGCAATATTTTACTCCCGGATGGCGAAATAAAAACACGATCAGACCCCAAAACTAATCTAAACACGAAACAGAAAAGGCTATTTGGTGTCTGTATTTGATATTTCTGCATCCTTGCTGGATGTAGCTAGCAGCATTACCGTACGCACTAGTGAACAGTATGAACTGTACAAGAACGCTGGACAAAACATGCAGTGGAATTTTCACACAAATGACATGGCAAAGGCCGGTTAGGGAGGCGGTAACGATACACTGCAGAGATGTCTATTAAGCAGCTACTTTCCAGACTATTTTGGGGATGATGACTCACAGTTTCTTGTTTACTATGTCTACAGTAACATGTATTCACTTCATATGCAGGCCATAGGGCTGAAACACATAATAAAGCAATATAAGTTATTACTTACGTATATAAATTGATAGAGTGGCATATTTGTTGGCACTGTTGCTTTGTACCTCCAGGGTTGGGTGTTTGAATATCTTTCTGTTTGCATGTTCTCCCAGTGCATTCTGGGTTTCCCTCTAGGTACTCTGGCTTCCTCCCACAGTCCAAAGACATGTGGTGTAGGCTGACTGGCATTGTGTGAGTATTTGTGCTTGTTCCCAACAACGGCTTGGCACCCCATCCAGGGTATAGCCTGCTTTTTGCCCTTGGGATATATTCCAAGCCCCATGTGACTATAGACAGGGTGAGCAGTATACTGTAGGTAATGGATGGATATATTTTTGTCCAGGGGAAAAAGTTGACTTAAGGAATCTGTAATCATACTGTATATAGACATTTTTAAGCATAGTTTGGTTACTGGTTGAAAGGTCAAGGGTGCAAGCCCTTAAGCAAGGTCTTTAACCCTGTCTTTTCCAGGGGTGCTGTATGCTGGCTGACCCTGTGCTATGACCCTAGCTTCTTAACTGCGATACTAGAATCAATTTTTATTACATTTAGTTTATAGTACAAATAGTTCATTCATTTCCATATAAACGTCCATACCGGAAGTAAACAATGATTAGATATCTAGAATATTAGATTACTTTTGAACATCCCATTGCAGATTTAATTACCTCATTACTGTTATAATAACCTCTAATCTTCTAAGAAGGATTTCAACTAAGTAGAAGAGTATTAGGCAGTGATGTAGAGCACAGCCTGGGGCACAGCTGGCTTTCCAGTTCTACCACAAACGTGTTCATTAGGGTTGGTGACTTGGTTTTGTGTAGACCATTTAAATGGACACTCTCGTATATTCATTGATCTTCTGTAACTGCTTTATCCTGGCCAGGATCCAAAGCCTATACACACCCTGGAGAATCCAGTTCCTGTTTTTGGAGTGTGACAGAAACCTGGAGACCCCTAGGGAAACCCACATAGACACAGGGAGAACACACACATAACTCCTCACAGATATTACGCTAAGCCCAGGATCAAACCAAGGAACCCGGAGCTGTAAGATGGCATTTCTATTCGCCGTGTCTCTGTGCCACCTATCCCTCGTATTATAATGTCCATGTAAAATCAATCATTCTGCAACTTGTATACAATGGAGTTGCACTACAGCTTCATTTTTCTGTGCAGGATAAACCACTGCTATTCCATAAGCAGTGTAGAAAGAAGAGGCCTCACCTGTCCCTTGAGTCTCCTGTTTTTTCCCCGTTGCTTTATTCTCCTGCTTAAATGAATTCTCATCATCGGCATCGCCATCACCCCACCAAGACGGCTGTCCATACAGAGGTGTTCCTCTGTGCAGCGCTGCAGTATCACCTACAACATGAAAACATCACTTAAGCTTCATTCTCATTCAATACATGTTCCTTTCATCACTTCATTAACATCCTATTTAAAACTTAGGAGTTAAACGTGATTGGGCTAATATTTTATACTTGTGAGAAATGTAGGCCATATGTTATAGTGTGAATTTTAATTACATAAATCATCACTCAGCAAGGTTATTAGTGTAAACTGAATGGAGCCTGTAGCAAATGATGAGAAGTTCCATAATTTGTATTAAATTCATTTTTGCTGAATTCATGTGCTCTTCCTCTGTTTGACTCTTTAACCTTTTCCATCTAAGTGATTCATGTATGGGAGTAATTTTTATAACAACAGTTTAAAATAAGAGCAGGTGAAATGAAAATGTTTCCGTCTTCGCATTATAGTTGAAGAATAGTGTCAGTCCCACAGTGCTGAAACAGACCAGACCCCCTTTTTAAGCATAAATTGTGTATTGAATTAAAATGGCCTGCATTCAGATATATATATATATTTGTTTGCAGTAGAAAAGTAGAAAAGGAGACTTCAGAGTAAGATTTAGCTATCTATCGAGCCATATAATGTATATACACAGATAATCTATAACTCACTCACTCACTCGCTCATCGTCTATACCGCTTTATCCTGTATTCAGGGTCGTGGGGAGCCTGGAGCCTATCCCAGGAGACTTAAGGCACAAGGCCTAGGACAGGACAGGGTGCCAATCCATCGCAGGGCACACACACATACTGTACACACACACTATGGGCAATTTGAGAACGCCAATTAGCCTAACCTGCATGTCTTTGGACTGTAGGAGGAAACCGGAGTACCCGGAGGAAACCCACCAAGCACGGGGACAAAATGCAAACTCCACTTGTACACAGAGATGGGAATCGAGCCTGGCCGGGAATCGAACCTGGACCCTGGAGGTGCAAGGCAACAGTGCTAACCAGTACACCACCATGCTGCCCTTCATCTATAACATTACAATACAAAACACTATGCCCAGTATGGCATAGGTTCCCACTGCATGGCTCTGACCCCTCATGACTCCACAAGACCTCTTGGTGTCTGCCGTGTCAGCCGTCTAGTCGTCAATATTACATGGGTGGTCATGTAATATTGTTTCTGAAAAACAAAAACGAGTGTGGGTCTGTCCATACCCTACAATTATACAGTGAGTGCTGAACTGCTGCTTTGTTCCATAATTACCCAGGGTTATATATATATACTCTATATAAAATGTTAGTTAATGAAGCTAGATGAGGACGAACTAAACTTCACTTGAGCTATTATGAGATAAAAAGTTCAACCGTCTCAAAATGTTGTTGTTGGTCTTTCGGCTGCTCCCGGCAAGGGGTCGCCACAGCGGAATACCCAGTCCGCACAACAACTTGGCAC
>JAOTQY010000039.1:9858706-9871194 GCA_026413445.1 Dolichallabes microphthalmus
ATAGTTATGGTTAGTTCATGTAGGTAGTTTAGTAAGATCAGTGCACAAATGTGAGCTTAAATATCAGTTACTTTTATTGAAGGGCAGAAATAAACCTGTATACTTGCAGACCACAAACAATCTTAACTCTCTTATTACTATCATAAAACTATTTAACTAATGTTTTCAATATGCTGAATTTTCCCATATCATTTTTGTTTCATTCTTGTTATTGAATTAAGATTTGTTCTTATGCTATTGATTTTACTGAAAGGTCGGTATTGCCGTTTTCTCTCCTGACACTATGTGATGAAGTATACGCCTTTGCCTTTTCTTATGCTGTTATGTTGCTAAAGTCAGGCAGCTTATGCAAAAGTCTGCTAAAGCATGCATGACTGACACCTTATATTTGCAAACAAATAAGAAGCATTGCGGAAAGAGTAACACATGACATTTACTCTTGTGGTGCCATTACATACCCAAATGTGTTTTTCCCTAGGAAAGCACACCGTGTAGTATTTTATTTAGTGCTGCATGAATAATTGTACAGAAATGACTGAAAACCTGATATGGACCTGTTTGATTATTTACCCACAAAAGACTGCAGTTTATTACAGGTACGATCGATAGATATTTATAAATAGAATCAAATTTTTTTTGGTAATATTTAAGTATTTGTTTACTTAATAAAAAATATTGGCAAACATCATACTGATTACATAATTATTTCCTGTTAGGCTCGATGTAATTGGTTTGAATACAACGTAGCACATTTAATAGTTAAATATCACAGTTTAAATTGCAATCAGAAATGTGTAAAAATAATCGCAATGTGATTTATTTATGTATTTATTTATTATTATTATTATTATTATATCTATTTTTTTATTAAATCACACAGCCCAAATGTTTATACCTCTTATAATCATCGTGATCTAGCGGGATTTTTATGTATTAATTAACAACATCCTACTTTTACCAGTGTATAGTCATATTTAATGTTGTGCAGCATCAGTAGAGCAGGTGATTACCTTATATCACATATACACAGTCTTATCTTAGCAGTTTCTCTATTTGTCCTCCTTTCTTAAAGTTAATAAGACATAAAAATGCAGCTTGTCATGCTACTCAAGAAACCCTGAAACTGCCATCGTACACCGTACAGCTCCTGCTGTGACGAGCTGGTACTATGGAAAGCTAAAGTATACTATGGAGAGCGAATTCGTTAATGTCAAACTGTCATTTTAAATGTACAGCTGTAACAATCATCAGTGCTGTTCTGTTATAGAAACATTTGAGAAATCAACATTGACGTGGTGTCATTGATGTGGTCTGATCTTTTTGGGATTTGTTACATGTACATAGAGTGTGTTGTTATGTTTGTGACCTTTTATGAACTTGCCAAATAACAGAAATGCTTCATGGGGATAGAACAATAGAACCACAGACTCATCATTCAGCTAGAACAATTATAGCATTCAAGGTCTAAAAGCCATGGCATGGACGTAAATGCACAAATAAGTAATTCTAAATGAATGATATGAAGTTTTGATTTGTCATTATACTGTACATGGTATTCATTTGCTCTGTCGGTGTGTCACAGTTGCAGACATGGATGCCTTATTGAGCTTGCAGAATGGCCTCATAGGGAAGCTGAAGGAGGAGTGTCACACACTTTGTTCAAAAATGGAAGAGCTAACCCACTCTAACAGGCAAGTAGTGCTCAATTTCCTTAAAGCTAAATGCACAGATTCATGACGCACAATGCTCCTTTCCTTTCCCGAGGATGTTTATGTTCTCGAAGACCTATTGAGCTGAAGGTCTGAGTTAAAATATTGTAGAACATGCGGCTCTGTCCCTGTTAGGGATGCTCTGATATTCTGGGCTAAGTTTCAAGGTTTATTTATCGCATGTAAACAGTGCATGTGGAAATCATCCAGAGCCTGGGTTAATGAAATACTCCGTCATAACTAAATATATATATATATATAGAAAAGAAATACCAGAATATCCCTTCTATCCAATCAGACTGACACCAGTGTGGTTGCTTTAAGCTCATATCAATCATTTGCAAATGCTAAATGAAATCTACCGCTCATCGTTTGCCAGAGAAGTGACTCCCTATCCTGTTTACAATTGTGCCCTGGCTTCATACGACGTGCCACGGTTTGAGGGTGATATATAGCGCGGAGCCGCGTGCGCTGTTATCCAGAGCGTCGCATCCTGTCCATGCTCATGCCCCAGTCAGGGATCTGTTGCTGTACTCTGGCACATGACAGTCTGTCCTGGGTCCTGGCTCTGTTCTGCGCCTATCACATGCGCCTCTCACCTCAGGCCTCTGGGGTAGTCAGCTGTTAAAACAGCGTAAAGCGCATTACTCACATTGCAGCCTGCAATCTGCCACGGTCAGCCATCCCAGCTTGGGAAGGTACACACAGCTTCTGCCCTGTTTTCTCTCCTCCCATCCCCCTCTTCTACTGAAAAATGAAGGAGATAAACAGATTTGTGCTGTTTTGTTGCACAGTGTTATGATGTCGTATGTGCAAACACACCAATCCAGCCAAGCGAACTTTAGAGTAGACAAGATAATATACTTTATGGAAGGTTATAGTGAACAAAGGAAGACCTGAAATCATCCTAAGTAACTTGAGTGTGTGTATATATATATATTATATGAATGTGTGTGTGTGTGGGTGGGGGTGTGTGACAGAGTTAGGCGAAAAAATGTATACACACCTTTTTATACATGATGATATTATGATAATAATATGGTAATACTATTAATACTAATAATACAGTGTGTGAGTGTATATATAAATTTTTTGGCTGACTCTGTGAATATGTATTGTTCAGCAACTTCATTTATCTTTACCATCACTGCTTTTATCAATTATAAGTTATTTGATTTATAAAAGTCTAATTCTTCACATATCTGCAAAATATACTTATTCTTCAGGTAACATTGACATGGCTGTAGAAATTCCCGAAAAAATATTTTGAAAGGTATTTTAAATAATTTATAGGAATTTGTTAAATGTCTATAGCGTAGTGGTTAATTCTGAGACCTGGTCCGACCAGGGCGTCTGGTTTGAGTCCCAGCTTCGGGTCTATGTGAGTGGAGTTTGCATGTTCTCCCTGTGCTTGGTGGGTTTCCTCCAGGTACTCCAGTTTCCTCCCACAGTTCAAAGACATGCAGATTAGGCTCATTGCTGTTTCCAAATTGCCCGTAGCGTGTGTGTGTGTGCTTGTGCTTGCATTAAAGTCATTTGCCAATTGAAACGTATTAATGACCGCTAACCTATAAGCAAAATCCACCAAATGTACTAGTTAGTATGTTTACATGTGCGACCTGTTCTAATTATTACATGAAATGTGACCTGCACTGACCTGATCAGTGTATGTACAAGCTCTTCAGTGACCCTCTTCATGAGAACGTTCCTGTGGGTATTGGTAGAATAGGCACAAATAACACACTCAATAAAACCATTCATGTCAACATCATTTTTTATAACTTGAAAAGAGTAACTCACGGCCATCAAAAGGATGAACATTTAGAATCATAGTGTATATAACCTGTCTAGAAAAACTAGTAGTGTGTTGGTTATTGTTATATTTCAAAAAATTTTAACAGATTAGTATAAATTAGTCAAAAATCTCATTGTAATTAAACACCTGAATTAAATCCCGCATCTATCATTCTATTGAATAATATATCCTATTAAGTTTGATCCTGGTAATATATGTCTTAACATTAATTCCTAGAGACAAAGGCTGTCCAGGTAGTTTAATTACTAAAATGCTAAATATTCAAACTTCCGAATACTAGCAATAAAAAAATTAGCAGCAGTGTGACTGTGTTCATAAACTTTCGAAGATGCATCTTTCTTTAAAGCATGAAACATCGCAATGTTTTAGGATTTTAATGTAGTAATTATTCTGTAAATTCTAACCAGAAAGCATGTTTGTTCTTGTATTTGTTGTTTTTATTCATTTATACTATTCCGTACTGTTTTAACATTGCTAAAGAGTTTTTCAAAATGTCTCTCTATTTATTGTGCATCCATACAAATGTTATAACAGAATACAATTCTTTAACGTCTGTAGTGCAACCACAAGAATAGAAAACATACACTTTCCAATGGATCGTTAGCTATGAAACTGAAGAACATCTGATTAACCATATACATGCAGTGAATAACCCAGTTATCTGGCTAGAATCCCGCCGGCTTTATCAAATCGTTCACAACTATAATGTATAAAGACATAATTTAATAAAATCTATTGGCGTGTACTGCTTATATATCTATTTGGATAAGCTGTTACTGCCCAAATCTGATAATGTTTGAACTACGTTATTGTGCAATCAGTGATGCAGAACC
This sequence comes from Dolichallabes microphthalmus, assembly GCA_026413445.1. NCBI lineage: Eukaryota > Metazoa > Chordata > Actinopteri > Siluriformes > Clariidae > Dolichallabes > Dolichallabes microphthalmus. The sequence goes on from JAOTQY010000039.1 coordinate 9,863,065, forward strand.
TATCTGCACACAGGGTGATAAATGATGGTGTGAGCAGTTATAAACCAGGAGCTTATTATGATGTTGTCAGTTTTATTGTTCTGTACACTGGGACAGTAAACCGTGCATGAAGAGTTTTCTACTCTGCTGTAAAGTTCAAATGACAGCCAACAACTATCCAAGTTATTGTACTTATTATTATGTCCTTCTACCTTCCAGCCTATTTGACTGCAAACATGAATTAAATCTGTTTCAATTCCAACTTTTTAATAAATCAGGAGTGTTCAAGTCAAACCGGGACTTGTGATGAGCCCACTGCAGTCATTCCTGTGAACATTCAGCGAGTGGATCCTCTGTCTGTGGTGACTGTGCACACAATCAGTCAATCACCACAATCTCACACAGTCACAATCTCCACTTGCACATTACAGGAGCTCGGATCGGCGCCATATCCCTCATACGGTCCTGACATTGCTCCAAGCCATTTCTGCATGTTTGGCCATTAAAGAAGTTCCAAGGAGGCCAGTGTTTGAAAATGTGAAGCAGGCAGTCCGATCATGGCTCTGAGAAGACTTTCTACCCTGAAGATATCCAAGCACTAGTGCATTAGTGTAGTGTCACTAGACATAAAGGTAGTTTTTAACTCTCACATTGATGCTCTGTTATTCTGCACTATGCTAAGTCCCGGTTTGACTTGAATGTCTCTCAGACATTTATAAAAATTGGAGATGAAATGTACATGACTGGCCACAGCAGGAGGTCATTGCGTAACCTGCAGGACACTGCTCGCTTTACAGTCTCATGTTCAGGCTGCCCACTTGCGTCGTTCCTGATTCCTACAGTTAAGTCTGGCCGAAAAACCACATCATATAAGGCTGACTGTACGGAACAGACCAACATTTCCCAAAGCTCTTGGACAGAGCAGTTGAAACATAGCTTATCACCAATTATTTCTTAGCATCCATTGGCATTCATCAGCCTTTACCCAATGCTGAAATCATGCTGTGAATCTTTGGTCTTTCAGTATGCTTGGCAGTTATTCTTCATTGTATCTCTTTTTGCACATTAATGGTTTTCAACCCAAATGTAAAATTAAATCGATCTCTCCCTGCCAAATACAGTATACTGTCTAACTTCTTGAGATCTCCAAATAGCAAATTCAGTTTGCTGTAACTCTCTTGCTGGTCAAATAATTCAATTTAAACGAAAGAAACAAAAAAGTGACCTCCGCACTCTCATGCATTGCTCGTACAAGAGGTAATGTTGTGTTTGTGTGTGTGTTGGATGTGGGTGTGCAGGGCTGAGGTGGAACAGCTTTCTTTAGAGAAGGAGCACCTGCAGGAGAGCATGGAGAAGCTACGAGGTCGCTGTCATGAGATGGAGGAACAGTGTGTACAGCATGGGAGAATGCATCAGCGTATGAAACACAGGTATCTATGTATCCACACACAAACACCATGAAGCATCGCACTCACCTCGTTTTTAATGCTCGGGGCTTCTGCATATTTTCATCTTGGAAAGAAGTCAGTCCTACAATGATCACGTTCAGTCCAGTCTAAATATAGTATGTGCAATATTTCTGGATATGAATATAAATATTTAGGGCCTTAAATGCAGCAAAAAGGCATAAAAATGGACATACACTGTACAGTACACCTGGATTTCGCTGTGACATTACACGAAATAATTGGCCTAGTATGGTGACAGGTCTCACATACTGTACTGTATATACTGTAATCTTGTAAGAATAAAAATTTGTTCATAGAAGTCTTGAAATTGAAAGCAGAAATCTTTGACTAAAAAAAAAAAACAAAAACATTTTTCAAAGTAGAGAACAGAACTGGTGTAACACATCACTCCTACATCATCTAACACTCTCTATACCATGAAGGCTTCGTCGTAGCCTTGCTGACCAGTGGAGCGTGTGTGAAGTGCCATCTGAGAGAGTGGCGTGTCTATGACAGCAGTATACAGCAATGTGTGTGTGTGTGTAAGTGTGTGTGCGGATGTGTGTGTCAGGCCCGTGTGTTGAGCCACACGTGGCCGCTCGATGCAGGCCTTTAGGGGCGTCTGGCACGCGGCCCAAGTCCGTGCGTGGGCGAGAGAACGAGAGTGGGTGTATCTGCAGCAACTCCAGCCCGAGCCGAGCTTCTGCTGGGAGCACAACATCCGTCTGCTCACAGCACAACCCTCCATATTGTTCAACACCCACTGCCTTAACCCAGCAGCCAGCCAAACAGGAACAAATAAACAGATAGAGCAAGGAGAGAGCTGGGAAAACAAGTTTATAGATGCTCACACCTGTTTCACATAAATATTCGAGGTTATATTATAAATAAATTGCATTCGCGGTACTCATCCAGCTTTGAAGGAAGACTCGGATAATGCTGCGTCGAGCAATAAGGAAAACACCCGCACAGGAAATTTCCCCTCCAGGACATGATATCATGTTGACATTTAACTACAGCTTTCACATTGAAATGAACAGCTTTGTATTTTCTTAATTGCTTGCCTTTATATATAGCGAACAGATTGCTGTGCATTTAACCCACACTTTTTCCCTTTAAGGTGTTTTCGAGGCGAAATGAATATTAAGTGAGTATGGGAGGACAATATGCTATAATAGGCGATAAATTGCTACAAAGTATATAATATTAATATTAATAATAATCATAATAATACAGCACAGTTTCAGTATTTAGGATGTGCCTTAGCGTAAATGAATCGTTTCCGATGGTGCTCTGAATGTCACCACCAGAGGGCAGGGTCAATATTTACAGCCTCTACTTGTAGATATGGATTTATTTATTTTTATTTTTTTTAGGAGGTTGGATTAAATCGCCCATGTCTTCTTTATATACACCACATGTCAGTTATATTAATGAACAAGAATCATTTATGTTTCATAAACAGATCATGCTCAATTAATTACTGTTCTCCTTAAGAGAGAAATGTACAGACTGTAACTCGATTAAAAAGAGGGTAAAAACATGATGTTATGTAAATGATCAATATTTTATAGAAATGATCTAAACGATGATACATACTTTATATCAGTGTGTATTGCCACAGATATTATTCCATATTTTATATTAGGGGGATAAAAGTTGTGATTGGATCCGTTATTATTTACTATAGGAGAGGATTTTTGTAAACAGTATACAATTTGCATGTATTAAGTTATAATCATCACACATTAACATGATCAGCTTAAAAAAAAAAAACAATACATGAAGTAACCAATATAATCAGGACGCCTTTAGTCGTATGTTAAATATACTATTATGATTGTAGGATAAAATCATTTCTAAAATCTGTAGCTCGAATTGTCTCGATCCGCCTGCTCATCACAGAGCAGTAATGAAAGCCTCTCGCACTGATGCCGTAGTAGGAAATGCCATTCCATGTGTAGAAGTGAAACCGCGGGCCTTGTGAATGAGAGGTCTGGTGCTACATGCGTGCTCGGCGCAACGGGTGTCTCCTCTCCGTAGGAGACTTCTTCCTGCTGCCCGTGGGTTAAGGTGTTCATGTTAATAAGCTGGTGCAAATGGCATCGGCATACATGCAAATAGCCAGGGCCCCACCTCAGATATTCTTGATCGGGCTCGCAATCTGTGCTGCGAAGAGCCGCAACAGCGTGGCACGCATGCAGCATTTGGAAAATCAGCTTGATTTATTTTTACCATTCGAGAGCCAACGCCAAGCAACACAGGGGTTTTCAGCACACAATGTTTCACTCCTGCACATAATTTATTTATTTTTTCTCGCGGTATTAACATATTTTTTTTGCCCGGAGATTGGGGTGAGATATCATAGAAACCCAGCCAGTGAAATATGAATGGATTGGTGTGTTGGCTAGAATAATTTTTTTTTTCTTCCCCCTTCTCTGTAATAGCAGTGTTTTTAGGCACATATGCATTTCAACGCTATTTATTTCCTAAATGCTTCCGGAGCACGAGTTCACTGTCCTGTCTGATGGTTGGCGATTACTGAGTAGAAAGTCGTCTTCGCCATCTGAATCGAAACACAGCAGCCAGGACGGAACCATCACTGTCATTATATTATAATAATTATCACCATTTTTTTCAGTTTATTAGTGACTTGTAGGGAAAAATTCTGTTTTATAGAATATTTACATAATACAACACAACAGCAACAATACCGACAGATGGTTATGGTGCTTGTACAGTAAGCGTGCAGTTGTGTAATAATTGTAGTAATTGTTTTAGGTCTTTTTAATCAGCAGTGAGGACTTATTGCTAAGGAAACATTTATTTTTATTTGAGATCATAATGCATGTTTTATAATGCCGGGATAAAGTTTTTCTCATGTTAATATGAGTGTTATTTTTATTTTTTTGCAATTTCCATACAAGCTACATTTCAACAAGTCTTCTTAAATCATCCTGTTTGCTTAAAGAATGATTTTTGTTCTTGATGCCCGAGCTTAATAAAGCATCTCTGCATAGTTGAGAAACAGTAAATGAGAGTTTGGATGGATGAAAATGATCAGGTTTTTGGCAGTTTACCATTTCACATATCTCGCCCGTGTAGATTTCAATCCCAGTGCACATAAGAGTCACAATCCACCATCACTCACTCTCACTCACACACACACACACACATGCACGCGAAGACACACACCACATCTGCTAGCGTGCCCCTCCACCAATTATCACCCTGCCTCATCAACATACCATATACGCACGCATACAAACACACACACTCATAGATGCAAACACACTTGTGCTTTAAAGCAGTGCCGTAATGTATACGCAGATGTGTGGCTAAATCTACAGGCTTCTGCCAGCCAAATGGTGACATAAAGAAAGATGGTTGTGGCGTCTGGACGTGCATTGAGTGTAGCTAGGATCGGGGGCCGTGTCTGCGTGCGTGTGCGTGTGTGTGTGTGTGTGTGTGTGCGCATGTGGCTTTAGCACTCTGCACTAGACTGAGGGAGACGGTGTAAGGGAACAAATGGGCGCGTGCATCAGGGCCGAGAACAGCCGCGCTGCTGCCGGGGAGATGACTGAGCCCCGGGCGAGAGCTGCTTCATCTGGTTCCCTGCCACCCCCCTTTTACCCTCTTATTGCAAATGTGTGCGAGTGTGTGTCTACGAGAGAGACACAGGACGCACACACATAACCGCTCTCCTAACATTCCGCCAAGAGCAAGGAGCCTCAGTAAACTTTTCACTTGCAAATGAAGTTGGCAAGGAGAGGATAAGCTGCAGCATGTGTGATGCGGCTTATACTCGTCAGTGATTATTTAGCATCCTTCTGTATGATGTTTGTGGTCTTAACTGTGTAAAATCTTTTTATGCTAATGATTGCGTTTTTGGCCGAAGATCGCTCCAGAATAACATGCATTACAAAAAGTATCTTCTTGTAACTAAATTACTTATAAGGCATATAAAGCTGTCATTAATTTGCAGCTCTCTTAGGTGTAGGTTTTTTTAGTATCGGATAAGAACTTTTGATAATGTTTTTGCTTGTGTTGCTCATACGGACTGGTTTAATTAATAATTCACTTCTTATGCTTTATCAGGCTTTGTTGTATTAATATATGTGTATGTAATTTATATTAAAGGGATTTTTTTTCCTCAAATTCTGACTTAAATCACACTTGAGGTGCAATAAGTACACTACCTTAGGTCTTCATCATTTGATCTGCACACCAATGCTGAAGTTGGTCACCCGGAAAGCGAGGACGCAGTAAGTAAGTAATCGGGTTCCACATTCCTAGGTCTGTGCAGAAATAAGTTTCAGTGTATTTAGTACAGATTAAACTCTTTTATTTCCCCCGAGATAGACATGCCGATAGTTCCAGTTAGCCGTACAGCTATTTCCGGTGAAAGAAAATAGTTACATTTATACTAAATGCAGCATAACTTTGAAAGATACCGACAGGATTTAGCTCAGTGGGACTGCAAAAACGTTATATGCATGGAATGTGGAATTTGACCACGATGACTTATAAACTAATCTCGTTCCGGGTAACAGACTTCCTTTTCTGTCTAATAGAACGAGTAGCTCCAAACTTTTCCTTGTTTAAAAAAAAATAAATAAAAAAGTTGCACTAAACTCCCTCATTCTGTGGCCCAACATATGCCACCTCACACCTGCCTGTTATCCCCTCACCCTCACTCTGCACTTGACTTCACAGATTCTATTTTCAGAGATCAAGAATGACAGGTGGTGTAAATCATCAACCTACTTTGGTGTGGCATCGAAACTGCACAGTTGCAGTGCTGCATACTGAGACTAGGGGGCAGCAGTGTGCCTCTCCACCCTCCTCCCACACGTGAGCCCCTCCATGACCAGCTGTCCCATGATGCCCGCGGCTCGGTGGCCTGCTGGAGGAGAGGTGTGGCGTTCTGGCTCTGCTCGTGTACCGAGCGCATCCCAAGGCAAGCTGTAAAATGTTCCACAGTGCATCCATGCGCTTCTTGTCTAGCACAAGGGTCTTGTTTATGACACCAAAAAATGCTCACTGTGCTCCTTTAAAAGGCCCTCGGTGCAAGCTTTCAGGAAAATAACAGCTGACTGTGGTTAAATGGTCTAACTCGGCCCGAGGTGCAGGTGTTGGTGAACGTACAGATGCACGCATGCACACTGAGCGCTGCTGCTAAATGGAAATGAGGTTTTTAGTTGCAGGATGTGTTAAGAGCCTGATGATGGTGCATCCTGCAAGGAAACGTTTGCTTGTTTAGATCTTAGCAGAACAGAAGAAGCATTAAGTTTGTGGAAAATTTTCTATAGATTTTTGTTAAAAGACAAAATAAAAGGAAAGTTTATTTAAAAACAAAAAAAAAAGTTTCACTGAAACCTGACTCTTGCATGCAAATAATTCTCCTGAAGGTGCAAATAAGTGAGTGTGTTAAGCAGACCTGTTATGCAAAATTCTTTTTTTAGTCTTAGACACACCAACAACAAACATGAGGTGGGGGGGGCATTCTCTAAAACCCAGCTAAAACCCCCCGGAGCACTTTTTAAAGGAGTAGCAAAATATGGGACCTTTAAATAAGAAATTAAAAACTTATTTTGAAAATGAAACAGTTATAAAAAAAGTTTCAAGAAAGTACATTTCCTCAGGTTTAAAGGATCTTCTGTGATTAGACGTCATATAACATTTTGCTACATAAATGTATTGATTAATTAATCATTTGTTATACATTTGTTTATAAGCATTTACTAGATGCATTAGGTTCAACACAGTTTTGATAGTTCTCCTTACTATCAAACGTACTGTCGGTCATGTGACTTTAATGATAGAAGCAAGTCTATACAAATATTTCGTACGCAGTCATACCCCAGTATATCTGAATAAGTAAATATGTGGAGATCAGCCCAGGATTTATAGATCAGTATATCCAGACATATGTTTGTTAAGATTGATGTCAGCATGGTGACCTGCCTGTTCACCAGCTTCTATTGTTTCTGGTCGCCCCTCTGGCTTTGGACAGGTGGACTTCCTTCACGACGTTCCCCACGACTCATGAGGAGGAAACTGGCAGCCATTTTGGGTCAAATCATCTGGTTCTAGCGCCTCCGGATTCTTTTTTTTTCCATCCTGGTGAGCTTCTGTTTGAGCTGCCTCTGGATTCCAGTTTTCCTCCAATCTCGAACCGCTCTCGCCCACTCTGAGCGGAGGAGAAGCCAATTCTCATAAATACAGATGGAGCGGTAAACACTAAGGATATCTTTAGACTTATGTAAATTCTGTGTTCTGGAGCATTAGCCTAGTGTTAAATTGCGAAATTCAAAAAGCACGAGCTTCAGTTAGAGGACTGAGGTGCTTAGTACCATCACGAAGCACTTTATATTCATACAGACACAAGAGAATTGAAACTTTTTTCGCTATTTTTTGTGTCTGGTCACGAAACCTACTTTTCTGATCTGTCTACTGCTGTAATGAAACGAAAAAGAAAACGAATCACCAACATCCAGCCAATCGGGACGAGAAGGCACCCGTACCCGCCTGTCTATCACGTCGCATGCCTAGACCAGCACTAGCGTTCAGAGACTAAGTTGAGACTGCATGTGTATATATTTTGGTGTCACTCCGCTGGTGGAGGCGGCACGGTGGTGTAGTGGTTAGCACTGTCGCCTTGCACCGCCAGGGTCCGGGTTCGATTCCCGGAGCAGGCTCG
>JAOTQY010000039.1:9921887-9941031 GCA_026413445.1 Dolichallabes microphthalmus
CACACACACACACATATATACACAGGCACGCACACAAATGATGTCTCTCTAAGCATGGGTGAGATTTGTTTCTGGCTCCAGCTGCCGAAAAAATGCTTTCTGTACAATGCTCAGTTTTGCCCTGAGCAAATGTTCCCTCGCCATTACATCAAAGAGCATGGATACTCTGGTTCATGATGCTGGACATCTGTCTCTGGCAGGTACTAAGACTTATTTCCATTTCGCATGCTTTGTAGAGCAAATCAGGATACCAGGAAATGTATTTATAGCTATACAGGGATATGCAAAAGAACGCGATGTGATGAATCATATCAGGAAGCTGATCAGTCAGTCCCAGTAAACGAGAACTTTCTAAAGCACCAGCTTCACTTTTTAACAAAGAACCGGACAGATGTAGGCTGTACAGCGGGAACGTTTTCATGCTAAGCTTCCATATTGATTTTCCTGAAAATGAGACCAGTGATAGCTTTGCATAAAATTCATGAAAAATGCACTTTATCATTAGCGATGAAAGAAAGAATGCTGCACTGCAAGTCGATCTTTAAACATTCGGCACTGCTGCACCATCATCTGAGCCTTTTATAAAAATACCAGCCGTACCAGATATTATAATAAAGATACACAATTTTGGAAATACATTACACCTAATGTTAATTACATCCTGGATGAAAATAGTACTTTAAACAGAAATTTAAAAAAAAATCAAGACATCAAATGCACCTAGAACCATTTCCTTAATAATCAAAGTAATAATTCAGTCATGAGATAGAGCTGACACGATTTTACCTCTAAGCATTTGTCCAACTTCTTTATTCACTACTGAACAGGACCACCACCAGGACAGACAGGCACAGAGTCTCTACGTAGCGCCACTGGAAAGCGGCTACAGCTGAGAAGTTGACAAGTGCAATTTCAAGGCTCCGCTAAGACGAGGAGGTCAAACCGGCGATGCTTAGTGGCTGGGGATTCGCTGTATTTCTTTTTTCTCCTGAATTGTCCAAGAAGTCTTAGGCAAGTGATCTCCTTATACAGGCGAAGGTCATGTTAACAGTTTAGACAGGCAGACACAAAGCCCTCTTGGTTCAATTAGTGCACAGGGTCCCATGGAGGCTCTATAGAGACTTGGTGAGTAGAAAAGGGTTGAAGGAATGTCTGGCAGGATGTCTGATGGGAGCAAGCGGCAACAGGCCGGCTTCGACAATAAGGCCAGGAACGCTCTCTTGATAAATAACAAAGCACTCGGCTGTTTGAGTGGGATTACATTCATTAAGATCAATGGCGCAAACAAGTGGGCTTAAGAACGGCGTACACTGGGACCTAGACACATATTCCGTGTGAACTTCGTATGAGGATCGTCTCCGTCCCGAGGAAGTCGTGGCTTTAAGAAAAAAGGTTCTCAGACAACTTATGTCCAGAGCAGATCCAAGCCAATCCACTTAGCCTGTATTAGTGTCATTAGCATACTGCAACAACAGGCCTGCGTGTACGTGAACGTGTGTGTGTGTGTGTGTGTGTGTGTGTGTGTGTGTGGTGAAGCTGGATACTGCACATCAGGCATACTGCCTTGGGACTTACTGCATCCGATCAACACGAGGCCTGTGCAACAGTGCAGAATGCATTTCAAAACATTTTAAATAAACACTCTTTTACACACACACACACACACACACACACACACACACACCTGATCACACAGCAAATCCATAATTCATATGAATGATGTGACAATGCAAGAGAAAGTGTCATTTTTGTTTTTAATTAGATATACAATTAGATATAAAATTATATATTATGTTATACATGAACATATGGTGTTCAAGTCAAACTGAGACTATTATTATTATTTTTTTTTTTTACAATTGCTTGTGAACGAAGGCATAAAACCAACTGGCATTAAGACTTGCACTAATATTGCAAATACTTTGAAGAAGGCCACGTGCCTTGAATGATGTCCCCAGTTAAGGTGGATCGAGGCCTCTGCAGTCGTTCCCATGACCACTCAGACAGTGGACCCCCTGATCCTTGAAAATCGATGTAGAACTTTTTGTTAACTTGAGCAAGAGAGGCATCGGTCAGTGGGAATCCTGCACACAATCACTGAATGCCCTTCACAACATGCACATTACAGGAACTCAGCTGGAAGTTATGGCCATAACCCTTGTACAGTTCTGAACTCACTCCAAGCCATTTCCACCTGTTCGTGCCATTAAAGGAGTTCCTGAGATGCCAGTGTTTTCAGATATGAAGCAGTCAGACTGATCGTGGCTCTGGCATACTGAGAAAACCTTCTACCTCGATGGTATCCATGCACCAGTGAAACACTGGGATAAGTGCATTAGTGTAGCAGAAGACGACACAAGATAAAGATATTCTATAAATGATGTGATCTGATGGGAAAACTAAGTTGTTCTTGTTTCCTCGTGTAATGTTATATTACTAATAACAAAACCAATTGCTTCTCACAAATCAGCCAATTGATCCAAGTTTCTTTCCTACGTTGGAATCAATCGAAGCCGAGGCCCAAAGAACAGTTTGTCACATGTAGTAAAGCTTTGTTCCCCCTTGAGGCCGGATGATCCGCGTCATGGAATCATCTGTTACCCGAGTGCAGATGCCCGCTGTAGAGCCGGGCACAGGGACGGTGAAGGCAGAGACAATGGGTGGCTGCCTGGGGACGTGGGGCTTCTCTCAGGGGGCCTGCATGCACATCACACTGCCAGATGCACACAGCTTGGCCTCCTGGTGCTCCTCCAGACCCCCTGCTGGTGCAGGGAACTGGCACACTGGGCCCAACAGCACACACACACACACACACACAAAACTGTGTGTTCATGAACAGAATGTGTAGAACTCTCACACTGCAGAATGAGTGTAACTGAGCTCGAGCATGTCACTGCGTGTTCCTGTAACAGAAGGTACCGCTTGAGTGACACACTGAAATGTGCAGTTATCTTTAACTCGCACAAGTACGGAAAATAAAAACAGGCAGCATTTATTTTTATTCAAGTATTAAAACTATATATAGCAATACAAATGTGTGTGTGTGTGGGGGGGGGGGGCACAGAGGAGCGTAGAAGAACTTAAAGGATCATGTAATCATTCACGCATCCTTTCTTCCATCCACAAACACACGTTTGCATTTGGCCACTAGATGGCACTGGCCTACAGTTACAGTCAGCATCGACCTGTGTAGTAGTGTGTGTGTGAGAGAGAGAGAGAGGGGGGGGGGAGAGTAAGAGTCACAAACAATATTGGCTGCTTAAATTCAGAACATTTGACCAAAGTCTGGCCAAAAACAACTAAAAAACAAGATGCAGACCAGAGCACATCCTTGCCAACCCCCCCCCTCTCTCTCGTCACAGACACACACACATTTCATTAGCATTGACCATACAGTGGTGCGAGCAGGCTGACGAAAAGCTTCTGAAAGTTTCTGTTACCACCTGAAAGCTGATGCTTCCCCTGTAACTGAACCCCTCAGTGTTTTATTCCTCTGATTCCTCAGCAAACAGAACATGTCAGAATTTAACTGCTCATATTCACATTTGAGAGACTGGTAGAGCTGCAATAACCAGTCCTGCAACCAGAAGCCTGTTTTTCACCTCCATTGAAATTAATAAAATAAATAAATAAATAAAAAGTTTCTCATGTTTCCAAGGAACCGGGAAATTTCAAGTTTCGAAGCAGTAACTTTAGAGCCGTCTATAAAAGCTTCGCCAGATCAGCAATTAGGCACTGGTATATAATTCATTGATTATAAGCTTTAGATCATGCGCAGTGTCTGCCATGTTAATATGCCGGTACTACAAAAAATTCTAATGAGTGCATTAATATTAACCTGTTATTTAATATAACTACCGTGTGAGCTGCTGTTATAAAAAATGAATCAAAAAACGTTTATGAACTAACAGCACCAGGGTACAAGGTTGTTTAATATTCACACACACCATGTCCTAACTATTTCTAACATTATGTGAGAAAAGCAAATGGAATTAAAGAGAGAGAGAACGAGAGATCAAAAGAGAGATTTTTTTTTATTGCCTCATCAATCATTTTACACCCTTACATTGATTTGTCAAGTACGTAGATTACAATATTTGCTGAAAACTTCCTAACAAACGCGATCATTATGGGAAGATCCGGCCGCTCAGACGGCGGTGAGGGGTTACCTTTGTGTAATTTGCACATACAGAGACGCGAGCACAAGTTAAGCGTGGTGAGACGACCAATAACACAGGGTCAGCTGTTTAATCAGGGAGAGGACACACTGACTAAAGGCATAGATAATAGAAAATGTGCAGAACATGTATCCGTCAGGGCATTTCACATGACATCTGGATACACACCTCACATCGTGTGTGAAACCTGAAATGGATGATTTCATCCTCGGACAGACATCGTCTCACACTCACACCTGGGGTGAGCAGCTGAGTCTGGTGAGAGGTAGAAGACGCAGTACCAACTGTTACACACAGGAGAGTGTGAGAAACCCCTAAACGAGCCGGAGCGAGCGAGAGAGAAGGAGAGAGAGAGAGAGAGAGAGAGGATGTGTTTTGAAGTATTGAAGAACAATTCATTATGACAATGTTCCTGTCTTTCTTTCTGTCATTCTCTCTTTTTTTGACTCGGCTTCCAAGGTTGTTTCACCCATTAATGGTCACGAGACACCTCCGAAACGCAGTGTCCTAAAATACACACCGGAGTCCAGGTCTGCTATCTGCTGGGATTGTCATCGCAGTCATCATTAATTCATGACATTTGGACAGTCTCACAAGGTGACTTACACATGTTACTGTACTCTGTCCCATGTATAATGCAGGCAGGCAGGAGGCACGGACTCCAGCTGTCTCAATGTAACGTGTAAAAGAAAAAAAATTCTAAAAATGTATTCCAGTGAGCTGACTGCATACAGCGAGGTAGAGTGAAGCACAGCCAACGGAACAAAGCGACGCAGACCTGACGGGCATAAACGCTTCTATTCTATGATTTCATGTCGTATTACGGTAATTGTCTTAATACCCGACATTTATTGCTTCATCGAATTACAGCAAACATTTCTTTTGCCGCTTCACCGCAAACCTCAGTTTTTTTTCCAGTACAATGGTAAACATCAATACTTTAGAAGGGATATTTTCTTCCTATAATTTTTTGCTCAAGCTTAAATCCATTGAGCTGACACTGACGACACCTCTCACGCTCATATTGACTAAATTTGAATTTCATTTCAGGCCGTCTGACTATAAATACTATACCGATCATTCAATTTTTAATAATTGAATATAAAATAAATAAACAAATAAAAATTCGATCAAACTGTTACAGCTTTTACTGTTATTGGATTTCTGATAGGACTATATTTATAATCTTTTCAACTGATTCTTTGTATCTTTGCATCACAGCACCAGATTAATTTTTTTACATTCTACAAAAATCGTGGATTTTCATGTCAGTCATGTTGTTTTAAGACGGTCGGTCAGCTGTTCTGGAATACGTCTTGCAGGAACCGTATTGTCATGTGCATTTGCAAAACTCATCAAAAGCAGGAGATCGTCCCAGGAAAGCAAGACCAAAACGTAGCTCTGCTGCAGACGAGAAGTTCATTTAGGGTTACCAGCCTCAAAACTCACCAATGACCATCACCTTAGATTAGACCCGGTCCGGAGGCTTTACAGAGCATAAGTAGCAGACACATCTCAATAGCAACTGTGTAAATAAGATTATTGTGTTTTTTGGATGCTTTCATCATTATTTTACAGTGTAGAAAGAAATAAAACCCAGGAAAGACCTTGGAATTAGAAGGTGTGTGCAAACTTTTGACTGGTATTGTACGTATGACTTCATTTTAACCATAATATAGATTTTTAAAGGAAGTGTGAAATTAAATTCTAAATTCTAAAAACTTTTACTGCTACTAGGAAAAAAAGAAGAAGAAAAAAACGATCTATAATCCTATGATCTTGGAGTATTAACTTACAAGTTACAGGTTTTTATAGTTTTTACACTCGTTTGTTTATTTTGTATAGAAGTGTGACTACTCCTAACCTATGATGGTGAGGCAAATCATTTGTTCATTTTGTACTGCGTGTTGTCATCAGGTGTCACGACGGTGTATCGGGTTTTTCGAGCTCGACGGACCAGCGGTACGTTTCGCATTCACAAACTGAACGCAGTGTTTCTCTGAACGATGCTGCACTTATGAAGTTGTCACATGACTCACCAGTGCATGACTGTTACTTAACAGATATTTAAAAGCCATTCTGACCCAGGCTGAATCATTCATCCGGTGTGTGTAAACGTGTGTGTCCCCACTGTCAGACCTGGGAAACGCTATCAGCCAGAAGCTCCACTGGGGAGGGACTAGACAGTAGGGGTCACTCTCTGTCCTCTGTCTCAGCCTAAATGTGCATGGATGTGCGATAAATTCAAGTGATTAGTGTTCTCCTCCAAGCGCACTGAAGCTCATGACTAAATGTCTTTAGGACAGTGTGTTTCGGAGGTGTCTCATGACCATTGATGGGTGAAATAACCTTGGAAGCTCAGTCAAGAAAAGAAGAAGAAGAGAATGACAAAAAGAAAGACAGGAACATTGTCATAGTGAATTGTTCTTAGATACTTCACTAATTCTTGCACTGGTGTTGACAAATATAAATTTTAATACGAGTCTTGCTGTGGTTGAGCTTTTTTTGTTGTTTGTGTTTCCTCCTTCTATCCAGAAGCTCGACATTAACGTAAAGAAAGGAAGGTTAAAACCTGATGAAATTTACTGCAAGAACAAAGTCTGCGTTTAGAGTAAACGCCTTATGCTGTAGTTTCTCAGGCAGCAGCAGGAGGGGACGAGAGCTTGCTGTGACTGGGGCTAAATATATCCAGGGCCAACTGCGGTGGAGTTCATTAAAAGGAGAGCCTTACAGGGACAATGGGCCCCAAACACTGAGGCTCAGGAAGGCGGGTCTCGAACAACAGGCAGGCCATGAAGAGAGCCGGAGCTGCACCATCAGGCCAGTGGTGAACAGGTGCACAACTCCCTGAACACGCTTTCACAGACCTCGACTGCTCTCAATGGCCATTATAGGAGAGGGGTAGGGGCCGGCGGTATTATTTATTCAGTAGTGCATCCACCAGGGCAGGCTGCTGCGCTGGGAGGCAGCTGGCGTCGGGGGAGATGGAGAAGCCCCTCAGCTCTATTGTCCGACCTGCCCCCTCGCCACACACCCAATTCCAGAGTGCCCTTTGTGCACCAACATTGGCTCGAATATTACTATAGTAGCCAATTGCTCCTGACAGATACACACACACACACACACACACATTAAACGCAGGCTGAAGTAAACAAATGTGTAGCCTTGTAATATTTACCCCCTCCCCGTTCTCTCTCTCTCTCTCTCTCTCACACACACACACACACACACACACAGATATCACAGGTTAAAGCTATAACAGCCACCAGACTGGGTCAACCTCATTCAAGCAGGTCTATTCATTCAGATCAATAGGGTCTGGACAGAAATGGCACTTGAACTCACAAACTGCTGTCTTCCACCGAGCTGCTGTTTTTAACCTAGTGGCTCTGACGTCCCTCAAGCTGGTACCATCTGGACATTACGCACTGGACTAATGTCTGAAACCGAAATTGTACCCATGTCCCCGGCATGTCACCTGAAATCATCAGGGCGATGCCATGTTTATGAGAACTACCCGTAACAGCAGGAATACTCTCTCCCTGTTCCTGATGTTATTAACGTGCTTTATTAAAGGCATAAAATGCAACTGGAACAGAACAGATCTGGTCGATGCAGAGATGTTCTTCGTTTTTCTTTTAATTACTGTTGGCAGGCTCTTCACAAAAAAAAAAAGCAAAAAAAAAAAAACCCCCAGAGCTTTATCCTCTTGACAGCGTACACAACGCCGCTTTAATTCATAAACACACATGAAATATTTTACGACTGGAAAACAAGTGAAGTCGTTCGGCATGTCGGCAAATAATGGAAAATACGTTGGAGGTTGAAAATGCTCGGAATTCTGCTTATGTTGGCTGTAATGTGCATTAAGCACGAAATAGACCTGGCGGATGAACGCAATAAAGAGGGGGAAAAGGGGGGGATGCCTGAGTCATCAGTTACCATCATTGTGATGATGTTTATCGCCGTTGATTAATAAGTTACTACAGCGTGTCCAGTGACGCTCCTTCGGGGACGTGACAAACATGAAAAAAAAAAAAAGAAAAAGAAAAGAAAGGAAAGAACGACTCTGCTGCGCTGATGCCACCGTTGCTGCTGTGTTTCACTAGAGCGGTCCGTCATCTCGTCTCGACTCTAGCGGCGGTTCGGTGCTAACTCCTGCTGAAATTGGCATGGTCTGAAAGGTAGAGTCGGGTGTGCGCATCCTTCACATTTACTCAAACCCTGACGCATACACACACACACACACACACACACACCACCTTAGAAGTAATGAGAGCAGAAGCAACAGCAGCCTGGCACTGAGTCTCAAGTTCCAGGCATTATACTGTGTGACATCTGCACATGTTCATCTCTCTCTCTCCCTGTCTTTCTCTCACTCCTTCCCTCTCTCCCTCCCACCTCTTCCATCCACCTCAAAAGCACTTTAATACCCAGCTATAGCTGCACCGCACACACATACTCTTTTCTTCACGGCAGATGGCAAGTCAACAATCGTCTCCAACACTAGTGATGCCTCGCCACCCAATCAGTAGCCTCCTACACACACACACACACACACACACACTCTGTCCTAGTGTCGGCCCCCACAGCACCATCTCTTCGGCGACATGATAATAACCTCTTTGTTCGTCCACTACAATACAGCTGCGTAAGCCATGCGAGTGCGAGGGCCCCACTGCTAAATCACATGTGCGCTGTACACACACTCGCACACCCCTCCCATGCAGAGCTGACACGACGAGTGTGTGGTGCAGAGGGGGAAGTGGCTGTTGCACAGCTGTGCAGCCAGTGAGACTCTCTGTGAGAGAGAGAGAGAGATGCAATGAGCGTCCAGAACTAGAAAGTTTGCCTTGGTACTCAGTCAGTCTGCTCGTCGAGTGAATAATCCTGTAAAAAGTACACTGTGTAGCGGCGTGTTCCCCACAGCTCTGACCCCAGCACTACAAAACAACAAGCGCAGCATGAGGACTCATCATTCATCATTTCACATACAGTACACTCTATGCCAACTTACACACATTCCTAAACTGAATGTCACACACACTCAAATGACTTTTTCTCCACATGCAGCACCTCTCCCTCTTTCTCCCACTCTCTCCCTCTCTCTCCCTCTCTCTCCCTCTCTCTCCCTCTCTCTCCCACTTGCTCTCTCCTCTCCATCACGCTGCGGTGGTAAGTCGTGGCAAGCTCCCAGCGTGCCGTGGTGCTGCCGTGCTGAGGTGTTGATGGATGTGGCGGCAGGGTGAGGAGAAGAGAAGAAGAGGTTCGTGCGTGCAAGTCTCAGCTCTGCACATACACACATGCACACACACACACACAACCCGGCCACATCCCGAACGTCTCCCTGCTGCAGAAGTGCGCCCGTGTACCACGCTGCTGCTGCTGCTGCTGCTGCTGCTCGGAAAGTAAATCAAATGCAAACACAAAGCTGTTGGAAATAAACATACTTTTCAAAACCTACTGTACCACGTGTTGACTTCTTAATTAAGATCTGAACTGTAAGTTGAGGGGATAAAAAGAAAAACTGAAAAGTGTTATGTCATCGTTTCAACTTAATATCTCTGCATCTTAGACTTGTGCAACACTAGTTCTCTCTCAGCGTAACCATTTAAGGAAAATGCAATAAACGGTTCAATTGGAACCAGAACCAACAAGCTAAAAAAAGATAAGCTTTTTACCCTATCAGGTTTAAGGAGAGTACACAGAAGGGGGTAATAATATTAGCAGCTGTGTCGTCTTGGCCGGCAGCAACAACTGTAAAAACTCAGCTGGATGTTGGATTCTGGAGGAACGTGCAAAAGCATAACAGTAAAATTTCCATATAACCCTTTTGCAAGTCAGCTGTTTAATGTCCGCACAGTCAACATTTTTCACTGTTGAGCTGCTGCTCGAACTGTCTGAGTGTGTCTGAGTGCTGATCAGCCCCGCAGAGGGGGAAAGAAAAAAAACAGCGTATTTAATCACTGTCTAATTATCACCACCATTAAGATTACTTAAGTCTAAAGGCAGACACTTCACTGTCGGCCTGTTTAACATTTTCCTTTTCCTCGCTTGACCTTTTCCATCTCTGTTAAATATAGTTAATAGATATACCTGCTTCTAAGATTAGCTGTGTCAATCATAAACTAAAGGCACCCATGCAGGTACTGTCGCTGAGAGCCTGTGAGACAATTCACTCGTTTCCCCAACCTCTTATTCTGGAGTCTATGCCAGGGAGCTCTGGGTACAAGATAGAGGACTCCCTGGATGGGGGTGCCAACCATTGATGCCATAGATTCGAACCACTAGCCTTGGAGGTTCAAGGCAACAATGCGAAAAGTCAAAAAGTGACATTTAATTGCAACGTTAACAAGAGGGTGTAAGTGGCAACGGAATACGCCCGCACAGTATGTTTACATGACATTGTGTTAGGCAGACTAAAACTGGACAATCAAACTTCTCAAAGTAGGACTAGTCTGACCCCGACATGTGATTGGGGGCTGCTCCAGCGCGTATAATGGAGACAGAAAATGTTCTAGTTGCTTCGTGAAGGCTTCACACATTCACGGCATCTGGCAGAAACCTTTATCAAGGGCAAGTTACATTTTTATCTTATTATAGATCTGAGCAGATGAGGGTTAAGGGTCTTGCTCAAGGGCCAGTGGAAACTTGGTGGTGGTAGGGTTTGAACCCAAGACCTTCCGATCAGTAGTCCTTAAGCACTGACCTACCCAGTAACCTGATGGCTTTGACCTGGAACTCAGAGACCCAGAACGCAGAACTGTAAAGTCGTCCATGTTTTCACCGCTCGACCTGCTAGCGGTTTGACGCTAGCTAATTTGTTGAGTGTTTGGTCAGTGACATACTAGGTCACCCGGGAATACAATACTAACAAGGTCAAAGGGGTATATCGCAAGCTATTGTAGTGCAGTTGGACATAATTGGCCAATCAATCCATTCCCCTGCCATGCCTATATAATGGGACAAGGACGGTAGTTCAATAAAAACAACAACAACAACAAAAAACAATAGCTGCTTAACCACCTATACTAATAACCACAATACTACCTGAGACAACAGCCTTCAGAAGAACTTCAAATACCTGTGAGACATAATGTAATTATGAGATGTCACATGCTGATTAGCTCATTTGCCATTTTTTTTTTTTTTGGTGCATACTGACTTTATTCTGATGAATCTAGTACTAGCATACGTCCTGTACCAGGTTGGAAGTCTGTAATATAACCAAGGAAAACGTCACTAGATATAGTGCCAGTGTAAAATAGCTTAGAGAGCATTAAATCTATATTTTGCATAAGACTAATAACCGCTCCAAAGGTTAAGATATTGAGTCATTAATTTAATAGTATTTATTAGGGGTTTAATACACACTAGCTTGAATTAATGCTGGAGGATTTTCTGCATTATTTCAGTTAAACTGAATTAATGCAACAATCCGCGCATCATTGCTATGCTAACAACTTACCTTGTAGAAACAGATTCAAATATCACTTCAGAGATGTGGAAAATGTACAGGCTTTACAAGTCAGATGAACAAGTTTATTTAAGGTATATTTCTGCGCTGCATCCACTAGTTATGAAATCAGAATTACATCATGGTCGACCTCGCAGTAGATGAAGTGGGAAACTGGATCTTGGTATTTTGTTAGCTCAGATGAGTGATGTATATTTTCTTCCTCTAACAGTGAACTGTATTTACTCAATATGTTCATTAAAGCTAATACTTTAATCACAGTGTACATATACACAGTGTACACACACACACACACACAGTACAGTATAACTCCTTTAACAACAAGAAGTTCTACTTGATCCTGTTGATGTGCGCAGACATGTTGCTATGGGGTCACCATTTTTGACGTCACTTTCTTGGAAAAGAATACCCCAAGTTGTTTATTATATTTTCAGGATATTATGGCCAGTTCGCCACGGTTTACAAGTTTGTACAAGATTATGTTTCCCAGTTAATGGCATACTAAATTAAAACAAAAATATACCGAACATGAGATTTTTAAACTGAGGTCCATTCAGGACTTTTGTGTACCTTTAGTACGTTTACCATTTATTATTTTTATGATTATCATCATCAATGAAGTACTATATAACAAGTTACAAAATGATTATTCGTTGAATTAACACTTGTTGATAAATTGTATGTTGATTCTCATATTAAGTTAATAAGCCAGATGTTGCTTTGATGAGATTCAGGTTACAAATATGTAACACTTAATTCAACAAAATAAACTTATTTATATTTAAATTAAACGACTGCTATGACCATTCCGACAATTTAAGAAATTTTACGTGAAAATTATGAGATAATAAAAGCCTCTAAAAGCCTCTTAACCCATATTTAGTTATCTCACCCAAGTCAACATACAGCCACATAACAGCATTGCTACGGATAATCTGATGTAATCTGCATGTTCACGGCTCCATATGGAGGAATTAACAGTGTAAGGTCTACTGTACGTTCAAATCATAGCCCTTGCACCAGACCTGTGATTAAAAACACTGCTGTAACATTTCACAAATAATTACCTGGTCAAAAATCAGATATGTGACTCGATCCCATGTGGATTTATTCCATCCAGTTGTTAATCTACGCTGTTTAAGACACCACACAGACTTCTCCTTCTTGGGATATTTATAAACATACTGTATACTGATTGTATCGTCCAATCATGATGCCATTTTTTGCATCATTTTATCATTAAACGCTCAGGTACAGCTTATGGGATGTGCAGCTAAATGAAACCAGGCCGAATATGTGGCCAAGTGCAAGCAGCGTTTTCAGCAGACAGGCAAGCAGGTGGAACGTAAGCCGACACCCAACTTCTCCGTTTCAGACAAGGCTCGGCAGTGTGTTTCCACTGTAACAAGCCAGAAAACCACTGCTCCGTTTTAGTCGGAGCATCAGCGTGCCTCTTTTAAAGCTGTTGTAGCTGCTTCTCTAAAAGCAAGCCGGCAGGATCGGGTGCTGCCAGCCCCACACTTGGTGGAGTGTGTACAGTAGCAGCGTGAGCTAGAGCCAGGCCGGGCCAGCTTATCTGGTAATTTACGGCTGTCTCAGAGAGCAGACCAGTCATTACGCGTACAAGGGGCTGCCTCCACCTTAGCCACGCGCTGGATGCCCCGCACCTCCCCGTCTACTCCCCCTCACCATTACCAACAGCAGTAATGAGGGGGATGAGAGCCGCTAATTTGAAAACTTGGACATGGCCAGTCGACCATATGGCAAGCATTTATCCCGTCTGAAAGCCATGCTAACTGTCACTTACATTATTAGGACAAGATTCTACAGTGGTGAATCCCCCCCCCTCCAATCTTTCCCCCCTCACAATGGTAATTTTTAGCGCCATAATAAGAAACTGTAACAGAATTGTGAGGAGCATGCAGTAAACAATAACAAAAAAGTTATTAATTGCACACCTTTTAAATTATTTCTCAAAATCTAACCCTATTAAGATACAATAGTACAATACAATAGTAATAATACATACATAATAACACAATAGTTTTTATATTAGAAATTATTTGGTCGTTATATAGTATCTTCTTAGCTTTACATCTTCACACTCACACACGTCTACTTTGGCAACGCCAGGCTGTGAATAGATCACATGCTTTACACTATACAAAAGAACAGGAGTGAGAGCTGGACTTCAAACAGGAAGACGCCTGGTGTCATCTGTGAGGTCCAGGGTCGCAAAGCATGCATGCCAGCTGAGAAAGCAGCCATGTGCTCTTTAATGTATATCATTTACAAGAGAGGAAAACAGCTGCATACTGCACACCAACTGCATTCTGTTCTCTTAATGCAAACGCATTACGGCTGTACAAAAATAGCGTTCTCAGTTTTCACACGTAAACCAATAGCAAACCCCTCAGTGACTTTTTCCAGCTCAATCTAAAATCAAAAGGAGTTTAAAACACAAATGAATACGGCAGGGTCCACTAGCAAAAACATGTTTACTTTTATATTAAACAAAAACAATCATCATAACTTGAAAGAAAATTGGAATCTTAAATATATAGACAGATTTACACAGTATTTTCACGAACTTTCTTAGACTTTGACATTTCCGATGCAAATCTTTCCGAATGACATCAGAAAACAAATGTATGTTTATTATTTATTTTTTTCTGTTTTTTTTTTTTTTAATAAAGTAATTCTGATCTGGTCAATGTCACAAATATGCTTCAATATAATTGTATATATGTATATATAAAATATTAATAGGTATGGCAAACATAGCTATGTGCCGATTCAATTTGTACAGTATAAGAATTCTGTGAGTATCACGATTATGTAAATATCGCGATAAAATATTAAGTTTTTATTTTTAGGCTACAATTTTTAACAAACTCAGCAAATAAAATCTGCGGCCTTCTAATGTGTGAATAGTTTAGAGCGCACCACCTGTATGAGTATACAGTAGATGAATAGCAACATTATAACACATCAAATGCAAACTCAAATTTAAAAAGAATAAGAGAAAACATTTTTTTTTGAGTCGGTGTGGCGATACATAAACTGGTACACAAAAGAATTGTCATGCATAACTGAAATCATTGTTCGCTCATCTCTGATTATTAATACTAAATATTAAAGATATTAAACACATCCTTTTGAAAATGTCGGGAAAATGTTTAATTAAACAATAAGTCCTTTAAAATACTCAACAAGGATGATTACATAATCTATTATATTTAATTTTTAACCCAAGAAGTGACAAATAAAAGTGGAGGGGGAAAAAGTGTGTACTGAAACTTTATCATCAGAACAGCTTCAATGCATCTGCGACTGTACTGGCCGAGTAAACACCATCCTTCTAAAAGACATTACAGCAGATAGGTCTGTGCTTTGACGATGGTTGTGGCGAGCGCTTGTGTAACATCTCCGTCTAAAACCTGCCATGGGTGTTCAACTGGGTTGAGATCTGATGACTGTGAGGGGCTTGACATATGATTTATTAAATCATTTTCACACTTGTTAAACCGTTCACTGAGCGTTTGTGTCCTGTGACGAGGGGGGACACTCCAAACTCCCACGAGCACAGGAATCTTTCTGTTTAGAATAAAGCTGATCAGTCAGTATAATCTATTGATTTGCAATGAATCTGACCAAAACTATGCCAGCAAAGTGTCTTTCATTTGACAACAGAGCCTCCGGATTCGATTCGTCAAGCATCAGTAGACCTGCGAGCATATTTTTCATTGCTCTATCAACTTTTAACTCTATTTAAATTCATTTATTTCCCTGATTTCCTCCCTAATTTAGTGATAGCCAATTCTCACCCATCTGTCTGATATGGCTCTCTCCCATCAAGGCGACACGCATGCTTTGCATGCTTGAAGACTGCACATGCTTCCTCTGAGACACGTGACGACAGCCGACTACATCGTTTTCAGACTGCTGCTTGTGCGAATAACACACATGAAGGAACGCTCTATCCGTCCTTTCCGCTCGTATGAGCGCACGTACTGTACACGCTGGTGCTGCCATGACTGATGTGAGAGTGCAGGTATGCCAGCCTTCTCCCTGAGAGATTTCAGACAACCAGCTCCGAGTTAAGGAGCGCTGGAACATCACCCGGGAATCAGACTCGCGTTCTCTGAATGATAGGGCAAACGCATTTCACGTACGGCACTCGCGAGTCGAGTCAGGGAATTTAGGATAAATCGCTGCAATTTTGAATGAGATCAAACGAAAAAGTCACAACGACCCGAGACAGGAAAGAGACAGATGAATTGCTGAGTGAGGTCAGAGTGACCATACAACTCTCTCAGGTCTGATGGAATTACTGTAAATGTGTGTGTGTGTGTGTGTCTGTCATATGGAGGAACTAAAAAGCTTTCTTTTTTCACATTATTGCCAGGCTTCCACAAAGCACACCAGTGAGGTTCTCTCCCCTTTCAGCCGGTTCTCCCCCTCTCGGAGATGCATGCCAGGGGTTTGACACCACTCATCCTCCAATCAAATTCACAAGCAAACACTCTGAGACTGTGGGACGAGAGTAAACGGTAGTATTTACTGTGCTATGGATCACACCGACTATACGCAGCACTAACCTACTGTACCAAGTCATTAGTGTAACACACTGGAGCTCAGCCACACGTCTGCACTACAATACAGAAGCGAACTCTACAAGCTAGTGAATTAATAATGCCTGCAAGGACGACAGAAATAGGAAGCCCGTCTGACATCAACCGATGACGAATTTCCATTACTTTCCATTAGTGCATTAATTTCCACACACACACTGAGATAACCTGTCAGTGATAACATGGCTACGTAACCACTGGATGTGAAACTGGGATTTTAGTTTGGACAATGGGTTTCATTGCAGAGAGGGAAATTAAGACATGTTATTCATCTATTAACATTGTTGCAATAAAAAGGAGAAAAAAAAAACACACAGGCACAGAGTGTAAAAGAGATTTACAGGAACATTAACGTTTGGAGTGTGTGCGGCGAATAATTGCACATATTGAGGCAGAATGATAAATCAGACAGTTAAACAAAGCTGTAATTATGTGCTTAAAAACCTTGGTGTCCACATTAATCATAATCACATAAGCACTGAAAAGAATCAGCTGAGCAGCCGTTTCCCTGACTTCACCCAAGAAAGTGGGCAGCTTGCCAGAAACACATCAAATCCCCAAACAATTATTCACAATTGAAAAATTCATTTTGTCCTGCAGCCATGTGTTTTAACTCCTGAATCCGCTGAAATATCCGCACACCAGACATCGGCGTAATCGATATTATGATAAACGGAAAACATCCGGCCAACATCACTGATCAGCTCTCAGTCGTTCACCGCTTAGTTAGCAATTCAGTACAATTCAGCCTAGTAGAGGCGAGGGGGAAAGAAATGGATTCAGTTAGGAATCACGATTCTTCTGTGTGGTGATTCGCGTATCGTCACACTGACTCCAAAACAGGTTCGTTGTTTACATTTTTTTCTTTTTACATTTATAATTCAGCTGCACCGTTCTGCCAGAAACTAAAATCAGCTGTTTTTTTGTTTTGTTTTTTCGGTTTGATTGGGAATGACAGGAGAACAGATTCTTTATTGAGCTCGCAAACTTCTGAGTGCTGCAATAGTGGTGCATTTCATTTTTAATGTTACATTAACAAATAAAGTCTCCAAATTCAGGGAGGAAATTAGTCTCAAAATCCACTCACTGCTCACACACACCTGTCTGAAAACACGTCGAGTATCATCTTATAATCCTGTAAACATTAGAAGCTGTGCGCACCCCCGTGCTCGCATCCACTAAACCTGCACACTCATTCCCAAGTGGAGTTTCGAGATTTTGCTCAAACATCAGTTTCCTTATGATCCTACAGGTGGCGCTCTAAACAACTCCCATATTTCTATCCCGCGTGGTAAGAGTTACAGTAGAAGTTTTGCTAAGTTTGTTTAGAAATAATAATTATGGCGGATGATGGATAAGTGAAAAAGTACATTTTTATTTCATTTAATTATGAATAAAATGTTAAGCTCTTGTATTTGAAGTTATTTTGTATAGTTTAAATGCTGACCTTAGTTTTTAAGCAAGAAAACTAATGTTATAAGGAGTGGGCTACATTAAGCCTAAGGTCTAAAACTTTTGATTTATCACATATATTGACAAAATCTGGAAAAAATAATCAATGTCGACTTGGGATATCCATAAAATCATGATAATTACAGAATTGCCATTTTAATCGTAGGTATTGTGATATGGTATCGGGTGGTCACTGGTGATTTCCGTCTCCATCACCGAGCTTAACCGCTTTGTTAGTTCTCGGTAAGGCCGAGAGCTCGGTCTCTGTCCCTGCTGAAATTAGCCTGCTCCTAACTCCTAACTGGATTAGCCAAGTCTTTGTGCTCTTTGGACAGGCTACTTTACTGAAGGCTAAAAACAGAGTCCACTCTCCTAATCTAAACCCACCCAAACTGCACCCTTTTTAATCCCTGGGATTAGTCTAGCGTTTCCTCTACACTCGTGCCGATACTCTGCACAGTGAGCAGCCAGAGGCACAGACACACGAGTCAGACTCCTTACAGCTTACTCCTAATCTCAGCTATTATGAAGCAAATGACAAAGATAAACACACATTAGCTGGGACAATTCATCACAAGGACACTTCAGGTAAAATTCATTTGTCTACAGTATCCACTAATAGTCCAAGAGGTGACATTCGGTTTTAAATAGATTTCCCACGAATGCATTATATTTAAAAAAAAAAAACCACACGAGTGAGCACAGATGATTAAAGTTCACAGAGCTATGAGCTGCTGTCGGTTTTGAACGGAAGAACAGAAACAGACGGCCAGCGCTCACTTAAACGGTCTTTAGTCTGCAGCTGTTTCCTAATCATCTCCCCGAGGAGGGAGTGCAAGACAAGCCAACGCCCAGAGCCACAGCAAGAGGGCAGCATGAGTCTCTCCGTTCTCCCCGCTTCAGCTGTCTGTTCATCTGACTTACTGAAAATACCTGGCTCTGATACATTACTCTTAAAAGAAGCGAACAGGGCTTCTATCAGACACGAACTGCATATCCGTTTTGCTTTTGCGTATATACACGGCGCAGCAAAATAGGCAGGTCAAAGTCCCAGGCATTTGAAGGCCATCAACTCATTAATCTCCATTTTTGATTAGAAGACCGAGAAAGAAGAGAGCATGAGGGAGGAGGTGTCAACCGACAACAAAAGCTGGGAACCGTGCAGCCTTTCTGGTGTGAGCCAGATGACCAGATCTTTCTTTGCTCCAGTCAGGCCGCGAGACAGACCAGCGGGAAGTCTGGGTGAGAACAGCGAAGCGCTGGAAGCCTCGTCCCCTACACACTCCTCCCTATACATAGGCTTTGACTAGAGCAGTCATCTAGAAAGCCCACAACAAACAGGTGTTCCGTTTCACACACGCGCGAACACACCCACACACACCCACTCCACCCCCCACCCCCAC
>JAOTQY010000039.1:9941038-9957655 GCA_026413445.1 Dolichallabes microphthalmus
AGAGTAAACTGTTGGGGAGGCCGCTCTGTAGGCAGCTGCAGCTATAATTATCCAGAGGGCTGTGGCGGCAAGTGCGGCATTGGCTTTGTGTAAAAAAAAAAAAAAGTTTGGCTAAAGGAGGCAATGAGGAGAGGAGGATGTGAATTATTTATGGGAGGCCATCATGTGGGAGGGAAACGATACCCACAAAGAACTGCATGGCCAGCAGATGCAGACACACACACACACACACAATAACACAAAAGGTAAAAAAGTTTGCTCATTCACCCAGACCCACTCACACCCACTCACACAAATATACACATGCGCCGAAAATACTCGTTACATACGATTATCGTGGTTATGCTGAAAGTGTGAAGCAACACTATAAAACATGTAGTTCGTGAACACCTGACCATTACACCAGATTCAATAAGCACATATGGGTGTCCCCGTGACCCTGTATATAAGGATAAAGCGGTACAGAAAATGAATGAATGAACATATGGGTGTGAGCGGTTTGCTGTCCGCATAACCTTTGGTGATGTACATAATGCACCCATGTCCTTATCAACCCTGTGCTGTGTGCAAGTTAGGCACGAATACTCAACACACATACAGCAGATTTCTCCATACTGCGCTTTGCCAACGTGAGGCCTTTCCCCGTTGCACTTCAGTGTCTTGACTAATGAGCCTGCTGTGACGTGCCACCCTAAAATGCACTTTTTTTGCTCATGGGCATCACCATGCACCAGGTTCTATCTGTAACGGTCATCTCCAAACACTCCTACGTGGGTCAACCTGTCATAACATTGACTCAGGGTAACGGAGATGATTCTCAAAACCCCTGCAGCTCTCGTCATTCGTTAGCAGCTCTGTTCTGGTGGTTCTGGTAGAAGGTTCCAGGGAACGATCGCAACTGACAACGGTGTTTTATGTCGAATGCTACATCATCCAGCATGATCATACAATCATCCAGCTGCTCTTTATGACTTTGTTGAAGGTTTAAGCATTCTTACCCAAGTGCATAAGAAGGTATCTGGATTTACATTCTCAGTTAAATCAAGCTTTGGTTACAGCCTGACTAGAACAATTAACTGGACTGCTGTCCTTGTCCCGTATGAGAAGGGAAGTGATTTATTGCCAGAGGTACAGTATGACTGACTCCGCTACGGTAGGTGGCGATGCAGCCCCTTTCACCTTGTTACTATCGTATTCCCGGTTGACCACTAACATTACACACCAAACAAGCGACAAATAAGTTGTCTAGCGGCAAACTAGTAGCATGTCGAGCGGTAAACTTTGTAGCTGTGTACATTTCGTATATGCTGTACACTTTCATTTTTGCAAATGAGATGCACGCTATTCCTTGTGTTTATGGTAGACATGGTTCCCTCTTCCCTCCATTCAGCATTTTGTTCGACTTCCAGGTCCAAGCCCAGTGTGGGAACTGAGGAGCATGTGCACAGCTCCAAGGCTGATTTCTGAGTCCGATTCAGTTCTACAGAACCCACAGCCACATTATCTGGGTCCGCTAGTCTGACTTTAAGAAGATCAGTTTAGAACAATATCGGTCACGTTTAAAAGTCAGACTAACACAACATCATGTAAATGTACCGATTCCACCTTACTTTGTGCCTGTAACTTCCCTGTAGGCGAACACAAGAACACTCTCCAATCGTGCGTTGTTTTTAACCCGGTGTTTTAACAACGGTCAGGACCAAATCGTCACAGCTGTGTCGGGAACCTGGTTCTCCCCTTCCACTCGGGGTCAGTACAGTGTGCTAACTGATGCATCTGCTACACAATCAGGGCAACTCAGGGCCACAATACTATCATTTTAATCCTATTCACACACACACACACACACGACACTTTAAAGTATTCATAATGCAAAGTTCAGTTCTGGTCACTGATTAGTGAAGAGGTAATACCTCTGTACCTGCGGTGGCACGATTCATTTATAAACAGGACAGTGGGTTATTGATCAAATCCCATATTTATACTTATTCTAAAATTCTACAGGCTAAACATCTATGTCATGACTGTAAATTATGATGATTTCAAATACGACATTCTGTGTTTGTGAACTCTAATGAAAGGCGATATGATTTGAAACACTGATGAAAAAGATCACAGAATGAATTAGGTTGTTTTTTGTTTGTTTTTCCGTCTCTTGAGGGATACAAGAAGCAGCTCGAGGCATTACTAGTGATGATTTCATATTGAGAAATATGAAGAGGAAATATTTCACTACTCTATTAAACTGCTGTCGGATCGTTCTTTCATGCGTGCTACTATTGAGAAAGGGACTTTTTTAATCACTTGCTGGAGTAAAAAATTAATAACGTGACTTACCTGGGTGTTGTGGATCACAGCGGGGAGGCGGGAAGCAGAAAAAGAAAAAGACTTAATTATGGAGAATTAATATGAAATCTGTATAAGGATAGAGCGTTATCAAACATTTAGATGGACGATTAGACAAATTTAATATTATGCTAACATACACAGTATATGTACAGTAGAACCATTCAGGCATCATGTCACAGGTTCTACACTGATATAACAAATAACAGGAAAATGTTTAGATTTGAGAACGGTCTCTCACACATCATCTATACACGGTTCATGAAGTGTGTACGCTTTACCATGGTTAAAAGAACGCGGCCTTACACGTGCACGTGATGATGATGGAGCAAAAACAGACACAGATTAACGACAAACACATACACACATGTACGCAAATGCACAGAGTACACACACATCATTCTTTAACTCACTTCATACTGAAGACGACACACACAATCCTACAGCAAGTTTAACGGTCACTATACATAAACTGCAGGAATTCTAGCAGGTAGTCGCAACTGTTACATCCATTTAATAATTAAAAGAAATAGGATGTGTGTGTGTGTGTGTGCGTGTGCAAAGTATCGGGTTTATATCGGATTCTTACACTTGTAGAAATGAGTAAAATGTGGAAAGTCTTTACTTTATAGTCATGTGTACAGTAGTTCAGCCCTGACCTGGTCTGTCGCAGTTCTGCTTCCTGAGCTGTAGGTGGTGCTGTGGAACACCTGCTCCAGCGTGTCACAATATACTGAGTCACCATTAGCAACCAGGCCTGCTGATTTAATGGCAGTTTTACACAGCTGTGGTGACGAGGAGCGACGAGGAACTCTCTCAGACCACTTCACTTCCTCCTGTGAGCTCTCGCTCTCCACGGTGTCACGCAGACGGCCAAAACGCAACACGCTGCCTGTCTGCACAAGCACTTGTGGTTCGGTGGTTGCAAGATTGTGCATTTCTACAACTATCCGTGGCACGCCGCCAATAGCCGTGTCTACAATGGATTCATGTGGGGGGTTTTGTGTTTGTTTTTTTAAAGACTCCTATGTTCGGAAAGCTATAAACATCATTAATCCGGACTTTTCTGACATAAGAAACGGAGAGAAGAGAGGATTATCCAGACTTTCTGAAGACACGATAAAAGTTCTGCGGAGCGGACTGATTTAAGACGCGTCAACACCAAAGCAGCGGTTGTATTGTTAGCGATTGTTTATTGCTGGCTTTGGGACTGTAGTACATTGTCACTGGTTAATAGTGGAGTTGTCTCATTGAAGACAGGAAGTCACGATAAAGGCGCATAAAAGAAACGTTTGTTTAGTCGGCATAGCGGCACCACAGACTTCCTCGTTTTCCGTGCCATTGAGGGAAGAAAAAAAAACATCTTTGCTTTAAACACAAAGAAAGTTGTCTCTCTCTTCCCCCCCCCCAAAAAAAAAAAGACGGTGGGGAGATATTGGAATTGGGAGGTGGCGTAGCCGTGCAAGGAAGACCTCTGCTTTTGAGTGCAACAATCTAAGTCTTTGTTTAATCCCGAAGAGATGCTAAGCCTTGCGCTGTGCCGGTTTCGAATAGCAATTAGTGAAAACTTGCCTCATTCCAGTGGACATGTCTGGCAACTGGAGTCTGACTGGCTCGCTCTCTGAAGCAAAGAGCCAAGAACCATATAGACGCAGTATAAAGTACGTTTATCCTTCCACAAAAAACCCTGACTTTCAGCCGTACAAATACCTACAGTACACCTAAATACCTGCTGCTTCCGCTCCGAAATGTCAGCTTCCTCTCAGCTAGTTGTCCGTTTCGGTTATCGGTCTCGAGAGAACTTCTCTGTGCTCCAGTGGTCCCCAAAGCCATAGCGGGCGCGCGCACCGCACCGGCCGTGAAGCGGCGAGCATCAGATACGCACTGCTGCAACAAGCACTGTAGCAATACAGCTTCATTTTCCTTAAACAGCACTTTCTCATCACACGTACTGTGTGGCCAGGGCAGATCTGAAACTGAACACTTAATCGGTCGCATAATGAATTGCTCCTTAATCAAGAGCTATGTGAATACGTTTGGACAGCAGAAGCACCGTGACCAACTTACTGGGTTGGGCTGTGTGCCACTCTCCTTCCTTTTTTTTTTTGTTTTGTTTTCAGGTGCAGACTACAGTACGTATTTATACACGACTCTTTTATGGCAAAGCAGTGATCACACACCATATGGACAGTACGCGACATCTACACATTCCTTCACCTGAACTGGGACAACATGCCACCGTGGTGGAACTACCAAGTTGGCAGAAACTGAAGTGCTACTTTAGAAACTGCTTTTCTTTATTAACATCGGTATTACTGTTACTCTCATTTATGGTTTTACTTCCTCCAATAAGCACCTAAAAGTCCCCCGGCACTTACACTTCCTGTGTTCCTAAGGTCTTTGTCCAGGTAGCTCTGTTAATCTGATTCACTGACGAGAAAAAAAGGGGGGCAAAGCGATGTCCTGAGATTTTATCCCCTCAGACGTTAAAGAAAAACAGAGCACTATTTAGGGTGCAGTCATTTTGTAGTGTCCTAATTTTTAACAAACAAAGTACAGAACCTTCCCTGGATGGTTCATTATATCTTTATTCGTTGCTCACTGTGTGCAACTCATGCACACTATTCCCACACTAAAATGCCCAGGGACGTCTTTTCATTTCAAATCGACTTGTCAGGTCGGACACCACAACTTTGTATTTAAAAATTGTTTATTTACTAAAAATAAATGAACGCTCAGTTCTAATTGGTCGATTTCTGCTCAGTTACAAGGTTCACGAGTGTATTAAAATCTCTATATTATTTCTTCCTATTTAAAAGCCTGATGACTGACTGCTCATTGGCAATAAAGGTATTCGTATTCATAATCGCTTCCATAGTAACACCTTACACAGAGACTCGCTGGAAACATTAACAATGGGAACAATAACAATCAGCTTCGGGGTGGTAAGAATCTTGTTTTAAGGGCCCATATTTTAATAATTCTTTAACATGTTAGCAAGTCCCGGAGCTCCCCCAAAGTGTGTGCGTTAATGCTTCAGCTGAATTACCCCTCAGATAAGGCAAATCTTCATACTCGTACATAAACCTTCATCCTTCATGTCGCTCCTCGTCCTGTCGCAAACAAGCCAGGGGAGAGTTTCTTCATATGAGGTCACAATAAGGGAAAATCTAATTGGCTTCTTTAAACCCCGACCAATACAATAATATTAAAATGACAAAAAGAAGAAATGTTTTTATTTTGTTTATTTGTTTGTTTGTAAACAGGCACTGCAGACCCATTTAAAAAATCTAAAAGGCTACCTTCTGATGTTTTTCATATTAAAACGTTTAATCTAGTTAATGACAGTCACAGTCTGTGATTAACCGTGATTAATCACAATCCAGGTTCGAGCCCTGCCGCTGGTGGGTTGCCACACGCCGCACTACCCAACCGCTTCACACGGTGCCGGCCCCAAGCACGGATAAAATGGGAGGGTTGCGCCAGGAAGGGCAGACGGGGTGTGGCAACCCATCAACAGTATGGCTCGGACACAGATCCTAAGATCTGGAAATCAATAACCTAGCGCCTTAGCCGTCTGAGCCACCACTCTCACACCTTACATTTCATTTATTCTTGTAAAAATTGTTCCCCTTGTACATAGCTCGAGCACACAACTTTTGGTTTTATCCAAACGTCCATCAAGAAGCTTTTTATAATGAAACTTGCTGGGTAACCGTGCTGCGATTATAAAAAAAAAACTTGGTCATATGATTCATTTGCATAAAAAAATTATGTAATGCATTAAAATTTCTAAATTAATCGCATGCTTTAACGTGTTAATATTGACAGCCCAGATGACACAAGCAAAGACGTATTGATGTATGCTGTTTCAGCGGACAAACACGTCCATATTTGGTTTAGATAAAAGTCATCAGGTGTAATGTGATCTGTTATGTAGGATAAAATGAAACATGATACAAATACTAGTATGAGGGGGTAAACTATAGAGCAAGAGCAGAACAATGGCAATAAATGTAGACATGTGGTGTCAGATTGACTGTGTATGACCGTAAGTATAGAGCCATTATAGACCAGTGATACAAAATGTTTTGTCCTTCTGCTAATAAGTGAGGGAGCGATTTCTCATCCAGAAAGAAAAATCTTTTTCATTTTTAAATAATTTGCCTAAAATTCTATTACCTGCTCAGTTGGCACTATGTTGAATAAAACCATTATCGAAATACGAGTTAATGCTGTAAAATGATTTCTTTTCATTTTAATGACTGGGCCGATGTCTGACGGCTCTGATAAGAGGCCGGGACCTGAAAATCAAATTTTCAAGTGCAAAAAAAAAAAAAAACAACTAATTAAATATACTGAATGAGGAATAGCTCAGATCTGGAGACATTCCCTTTACACCAGCAATTAACTCTAGAATTCCTCGACAACCATTAAAACCGACTCGACAAAAGAGGAAACACCAAATAAATGTTTACATCACACAAGTCTCTAGTGTTTATGTTGAAAGTGCAGACACTTGAGGAGCACAATGCAGGCTGAGCTCACTTAGCGAGCAGGCATCTCCTTGGCAACATCAGGCAAGTACATAATGCAGCAGAATTCCAGGCCCTTAATGCACACACTTGGCACATGAGCCAGGACGGGAGCAGATGCACAGTGGAGCGTGCATACAGGGGTTATCCCTGTCCCACACGCACTGTACAGAAGCGCAGGAGGCCCAAGTGCGCCTAATCTGTACCGAGGCCCAGCTTTTTGTCTGCTATCCATTATTATTGATATGGCCTCATCGCTCAGTGCCATCTGTAGGCTTTTATGCACCCAGCTGCCCGCTTTGTTTCAGGAGGGGCGCACATACAAAGACAGCGTGGCCCCTTCGGCACTAAGGGAAGCTGTCCTTGACCCGCACCCCCCGCCCCCACCCCAAATCCACCCACTATTCTCAAGCTCTCTCAGCTCTGGGACACCACAGTCCAACAGCTGCCACACTCCAAAAAGCCAGACTTGAGACGAGGGGCTGTTATGGGGGCCCCAGATCCCCTCTGTCACACAGCTGGGCCTGCCACAGAGGACATGGGGACCTGCAGTGGACCCCAAACGCCACAATGATGCGCAATCTTTGTGTTTATCCGTGCGACGTGATTGTGAGGAATCGGAAGCGTTTACGATTCAAGCAGACATGTTTAACATTATAAAAACATTACAACCCGTATTATTAATCTACATTTAAAGAAACATTTTAAAGCAAGGAAGAAACAAGTACTCTTTAAATAGCCAAAAATCCTCTAGGGATCCTAGCCTCCAAACAAGGCTTCTTTTTTTTTTTTTTACCTTGACTTGAACACAATTAGCATCAGTGAGCATGTTTGTGCAGTTTCTGCCAGCCGCACAGGAGTGTGTATCACAGCTCTGCCAGTTCTTTGCCTCATTTTATGGCAGCAGTAATCCTTTAATACTGCTTGCAAATCTTTAATACTGCTCTAGTGCGACGGTTCGTCGTGTTCCCGTACCTAAAACTCCAACTTTCAGACACGAGAGCCGTTTAGAGTGGGCTGCTCTGCTTTCGCTCCCTTCAATCTTCCAGCGCTGCAGTGGCCAGGCCAAGACCGTGGAGCGCATAGTAATAATAATCCCGGCTAAAAATAACCACCCCCCTCTGACAGCTCCTCATATCGGAGAGCTGGAGCTCTGCACTTGATGAAAGCGCGTGGCAGAAAACCCTCACCAGACCGCGGTGTTTTTCTAACTTACTGCAGCACAGCTGTGTTCACTGTGTGCCCATCAACCGGAGAGAGAGGGGGGGGGGGGGAATAAAATAAATCACAATTTCGTTGGGAATCCGGAACTGCATGTAGTGCAGAGTTCTGTGGCAGAGGCTGACACCACTGATGAGCTCGGTGTAAAGCATGACAGGTCACGTCCCTCTGATCCTCACAGAGGAGCCCTCACACCGGGGCATTTCCTCAGAGTGACGGCTCACTCGCATAAGCCCGATGACCTCTGCTGAGGGATGGGGTTGTTACGGTGTCACAGTTTTAAGGTTCATGAATGGAAGATTTTTCAAAAATACTAATTAAAATGCAAGTCTGTTTATTCCTATCGACACCATCAAGGATCGTAACTCCAGGGGTTCTCATGCCGGCTGTATATCTGTATGTCCTCTCCCTCTGACCTGCTAAATTATACAGCAACCCACTACTACCACGTTTGTAACTTTCATGTCAAATGCGTCGAAGAACACGACACCGCTCACCAGAACTAAACTTAAACGAATCTTCTCGGCACACCATGCTGCCACGCTAGATCAATTTGGTTTCTCCCTCTCTCTCTCTCTTTTAGAATATTACCGCAACACGATAACTAGAGCGCTTTTTAAAGGTTAATCAATAGAGTGATGTGCTGATTTTCCTACCGTGAGCGGCAACATAAAACAAGGAAGATAAAATATCTACAATATTACTTGTATAACACCAGGAAACAACAGAGAGAACGGACATAGCTGCTGTCAGACGAGACATGCTGAAACTCGCACCCTGGCACCTTGTTCCTTGCAGAGCAGCAATGCCTCGTTTTTCGTTAAAGTTTCATGAGTGTTCCTCCATAGGTTACACGAAGACCAAGACAACGGAGGTCAAGGTTCCAATGTATTTCAGGTTCAAATGTACATACTTCTAAGGGAATGCGAAAGTGCCAGGGTAACTATAATCACTCTGCCCAGTATTGATATCAGCGATCCTGTTCCCTTCTGCCCTCTGGACCACATGATCCATCTAGATGGCCTATTTCTGTTTGCAGTTCTCATCACTTGGAGACAACTCACTGCTGCTGAGGATGGACCTGTGTGGTCTGCTTAAAGCTACAAACGACTACGGAGTTACATGGTTTTGGATTGCATTTGGCTTGTTTAACCACTCTTTTAAAGCAGTTTTATACCAAAGTCTCCATCAGTGAACAGTAACCTCAACAAAGTGATGCCTAAAAATTTATTTCCTGTTATACAGTACAATTGCACTTCGACACAGTGGCGCAGTGGTTAGCATTGCGGCCTCACTTTTGATTCACACTTCGAGTAGGTGTGTGTGCAGAATTTGTATTCTTCCTATGCATGGTGGGTTTCCTCCAGGTTCTCGGGTTTCCTCTCACACTTCAAAGACCTGCAGAATAGGCTAACTGCCGTTCCCAAACTGCCTGTACTGTGTGTGTGTGTGTGTGTGTGTGTGTGTGTGGTTCCCTGTGCAGGGTGTACCCCATCCTGTGCTCAAAGTCTCCTGTGATAGGCTGCATCCTTCCGCCGCCCCCTGGACAGGATAAACGGTATAGAACATGATGTAGCACACGATCATAAAATGCACGATCATAAAATGCACGATCATAAAATGGATTTAGTTATGGTTAAGCTATCAGATTTCATCCAAATGAGGATCGGTTCCCTTTAGAGACCGGTTCCTCTCAAGATAGCTTCATGTCGTCTCTGGGAGTTTGTTCTTTCACAGCTGCATTTTTTAATTTTATCTCTGAATTTTTTATTGTTTGTTTTTTCTTTTCTGTAAAGTTGATTTGTGGAAAAGTCCATACTTTGTTAAAAGCACTATACAAATAATATTCACTTGAACAGAACTAATATAAAAAAAAATGCTCTACTGAAGATAATAATGAAGCTCAGCAGTTTTTACAGAAGCTATATGAACTGTATTAATATGCATTTAATGGCAAAAAAATCACTTAAAGTAAATCATTTTAATTTCAGGATAGTTCAAGTGAGTTCAGGTAAGGCTCAAGAAATCACTTGAATCCAGGGATGAATGCAAGGGCAGCAGAGGGTACATAAGCATCTCTCTTACCACGCAGCCTCATCAGTGTCTGTGGAGATGTATGATTATTAGCATGGGCGCACGGAGAGCGATTATTAAGCTTACAACATGGACATAAACCAGCCAGACAGGGTCCTACTGGTTGCAGCGGCTAAAAATAAAGCCAACCCTCGAGCCCTATGGACCCTCGAATGCAGTGGACGACAGCGTCCGATGAAATATCATACGAAAGCCACGGCAGCAAGGGAGGCGGAACACAGGCACATCTGGTGATTAACCTTCAGCACAAAGAGACGTGTGACAGAAAGTGACAGGCCATGCTGTGACCGCGAGCTGCACTGACCTGTCAGTGTGCAAGGCCTGCTGAGAGCAACCTTTTGCAGGGTTAAGTGACCTGAAAGTGCCCTGTTGCTAGAACCTCTCGCTATTATCCTGATGGAGACGGGGCAAGCTGTGCTGCTGTTTTACTGACCAACGTCCTTCATATGTCACGGTGCAAAACACGACGAGATTCCACAACCCTCTATTTAGGCCAGAACAGAAACTCTAGTTCAGATGCAGTTTTGGGTCGTAGATGGATAACCGTTTACTTTTCTGAGACGCACACATTCAACTGCTGTCTACATACAGGGAAAAACAAACCCATTAAAATTAAAACGTGCACACCATGGAGATCATCAAACATTGCTTAAAAGCATCTCTGTTTCATCTCCGGCAAGAGGAATAAAACAGCATCCTGATGGCTTTCAAGAGTGCATCCCCCCACTCTCATAGTGTGTCCCTCTCTCTCTCCTTGTCTCTCGCTCTCTCTCTCGCTATCCGGTCCTGCAAATTAGATCGGTTAAGAGGAGGAGGTGTGGCTCCCCGGGGCATGGCCCCACGGGATTGTGGGCTTGGCATGCCGATTTTCACAGCTTAATGGACTCGCTGCCTTCTGCCTCACCCCAGATGACTTCACGTTTCTGGAAAAAAAAAAGGGGGGAAAAAAAGGGATTTCCCCAGAAAGCTTTTGCAGGACAGATGCGGAAGCCAAGTAACAGCCAGAGCATTACCACAGACAAGCGAGGAGGGTGCAGAGGGTCGTCAAAACGGCACGAGCTGCCACAGCACGCCTTGCTCGGAGATGTTTACCCAGATCCAGATGAGCACATTTACAACATGAGGTCACACTACCTCACAATACCTTACGTTTCTGAGATGCCGCATTATTGGCAATACTGTAAACTGTACACCTGTTGGAAGCTAAAACCTTCTACTAAATCTTTAACATTGTAAAATGGTCCATTTTAGCCCCATATACTGTATGAATGTACTTTTTGTTGCACCTGTATTTAGTAAACTTACTACATTCATTGTGATACGCATCATTACCCGGATGTACAGTATGAGGATGTGTTACTTTTGTCACCCATCACCAGAACTATTTGGTAGTTGACCGCTACTAACTTTGGCCTGCAGCAAGTAAGGTGAGCCGTAAATATATCTTTGTAGCACTAGGTCATCTAAGCAAATAGTAGATTCTAGGAAACAGGCATGTACACCAGGGGCACAATGCATTCTGCTATGCTCTTTTAAGCAATAAGCCGGTAGCATTCACCAGAGATATTCATTTCCTCCTAGCTGATATTAAGTTCCCTCTAGCTGATATAAAACTCCCGACAGTAAATATGCTCTCAGATGAGCTAGCAAATGAGAAACGCAGTGTCTTTTTTTTTTTTTCTATGCAAAATGCTACACTATATAGGAGAGCAGATTACTGCTTTTGGGCACTGATCCGATCCAGTATTATGCTCATTTGCTCATACCCATAAAATACCAGGGTGATATAGTAACAAAAAATGCATTTGCTCTTTTCAAGGTTGCTATACAAACCAAGGAAACAAACGTGTAAAAGAATGTTTTCTGATATTGCAGAAAAAAAAGTACTGATGCATCCACATTTTCCTATTTCCTAACCATTTCCAAACTCTAAACCACCGATCGAGACGTTTTTATTTTTCATATACAGCCACGATCAGATCAAGTTAGTAAGCAGGTCACGCAGCAGAATACATCTCATTTAAGACGCCTCTCTCGCTGTCCCCTGCCTGCAATGCAAACCTAAGGTCAATCAGAAAGAGGATCAGCAACTTCCTGTCTCTGTATTATATCCACATCCTAATCCCATCTGCCCCTCTTATTGGTCAGAGCGCTCTATTCATTTTTAGCCATTTCGAATCGGTATTACGAGATCACGGCGCCAGTGAACGGCTTTACACCGGCTCTAAAGCCGGCTTTACACCGGTGCCGGGTTCAGCAGTGATTCTTACTTGTCTCACTGCACCACACGAACCCAAAAAGAGCTTGATAACAGACTATGCTATAACATGCTCTTCATGTCAGATTGATGATAACGATAGTTAATAAACTCGAAGAACGAGAGATGCATCTGCTGCAACTTTTCATTTCGGATTTTGTCTAAAGTCTGACCTGGCATAATTGATTTTACCCAATTCAAAAAAAATTTGTCCGGTCAGCTGTACTTCTTGCAAGAACAGTATTGTTGAGTGCATCTGCAAAACCCATCAAACACCATGATGAAACTGGCTCTCATGAAGACCAGCCTAAAAAAAAAGTCACCAATTTACAGCACCTCACATTAGAGGCGTTATGAAGTCTTTCAGAGCATAAGTAGCAGATGCATCTCAATATCAACTGCTTAAAGAAAATGATGGCATATTTTGGATGCCTAGAGCATTGTTTTACAATGTAGAGAGAAATACAAATCAGGAAAGACCATGAAATTAGAAGGAGTGTCCAAATTCTCCAACCACTTCATTAATACTGTACATCTTGTGAGTACTGGGTTTGCCATCAGAACCGTCTTAATTCTTTATAACAAAGATTCCAAAAACATTCCTTAGAGATTTTAGTCCATTCTGACATGATCAGTGCATCATGCTGATACTGCAGTTTTTTTTCAACTGCACATCCATGATGTGAATCTCCACCAGCAGCCTAAAACTTTGATACAGGTCAGGATGGATTCATTCTTTTATATTTTTTACTCCAAATCCTGGCCCTACCATCTAAATGTCTCAGCAGATCAGGCGACATTTTTTAAATAATTTATTGTCCAAGTTTGGCGAGTCTATGCAAACTGCCGCCTCAGTTTCCTGTTCTTAGCTGACAGAGTGGCACCCTGTGCGGTCTTCCACTGCTCTAGCCCATCTGCTTCAAGGATCGACATGTCGTTATGATCTTCGTCATACCTTGGTCGTAACAACATAATCCTGTCTTTCTATCAGCTCAAACCAGTCTGGCCATTTTCCTCTGACCTCTGGCATCAAAAAGGCATATTTTCACTCAGAGAACTGTAGCTCACTGGATATTGTTTCTTTGTCAGACCATTGTCTGGAAAACCAAAGGGATGGCTGTGTTTGAAAAACCCCAATAGCTCAGCAGTTTCAGACATATTCAGAGCATCCCTTATGGCACCAGCCACCATGGCACTTTAAAAGTCGCTTTAATGACCTTTTATCCCCATTCTGATGCTCAAGTTGGAATTTCAGCAGATGGTCTTGATCATGCCTACATGCCTAACTGCACTGAGCTGCTGCCAATTTTTAATATACCACTTTTCTCCAAACCTCTACAAAGTTACAAAACTTTTACAGGACCAGGTTACTGTTAAGAGGTTTTTTTGGTACCAGCAAAGCAGGGTAAAGGTTATCATATGCCTCCTCCCAAGCTTCTTGAGTTGCTGCACATGCATCATTAGAGGTGGGACGCACATGGGTGGCTAGTGCTAAAGACATCATAAGAAAGACCCCTGCCTCACTAGAGCTCCTGGCAAAAAATGGCCTGCAGGGGGATTCAGACTCGTGATATTCAGGTGATGGGGCAAATCGTTTCTCACTCAGCAGCGCATAACTGTGGCACAGAATCTGTTAAATCCAAGGCTAATCAGTCAAAAATCTGAGATGGAAGGTCAAGCTGTACACTGTTCCTTTCCAGTCTTGAGCTGATCACTTATTGCATTAATCTTACATGTGTTGTTTACATTTTGCCACCGTCACTACTACTATTGTTTGTATCTGTCCTGTAAGTTTTGTGCAATCATATGGTAGATTTTTGAGTCAAAGCAGAGATCATGCAGCAATTGAAACATATTTTTCTGACAACTCTGTCGCCGGCCATCTTTTGATCCTAAATCAAAACCACCGTCACAATATGGATTCCATGACCACCAAATTCTGATCAATGATTATCTTTAATGATGCACAATTGCGCCCGTGATGGCAAAACAGACCGAATATCGGTGCAAGTCGTAACCCGAGCATAAGACAGCTGAGCTAGACAGAGAGCAGTACTTGATAAAGGCATTATGGAGACAAATACCCAAACACAACAAATGCGGTGCCGTAGCTCCCTAGAGCTGTGCTTTTATTTTGACTGCAAGATAAAGATGCGTGTCTGGGAGTGTTGTAGTGACTCAGGCAGCGCAGGAGTGCAGTGTTTCTGCGAGGCAGACGCTAAAGCACTCCTCTGCTCATCAAAACGAGACAGCACAGCTGGAGACTAGCCTTCGTCTCCGTGTGGTGCTGAATAATATAGCCCACCTACAGACCTTTAGGTGACGCCAGCGAGTGTTTGGACCGGCTATAAAATGGTCCCGAAGATACGAGGATTTAAGAGGAGATCTAATACTGGGAAAACGACATGGGGCTAATGCTACTAACAAATGCTACATATCCGCATAAACCTAACCTTAGCCAAAAGTATCAAATGTAAATGAGACTTTCCCCCATTTTTATATAAAAAGATGAGAAACAAAACATGACTTAAACTATATGAGAATATTTAAAATGTTGTACACATGCATAAAAAAAACATGTAAAAAAAAATGTCTGGAACAAAATATTAAGCCTTCACCCACGAGTGTGTGTGTGGACGTGCAGTTGAGTCATTCCACTTTTAAACTTCATTTTATGACATCCTTGGAAGGCTGTAAGTTGCGTGAACCAAATGATTTAACTGTCTCTTACCACACACAACTGCACAAATGCACAATGATTTTATACCAGCGAAGCCACTGTTTGAGAGAGAGAGAGAGAGAGAGCAAGCAGTCCTAGTTTTAAGTTTCTACCTGGCGGCTGTAATTAAAGTTCTATCAAATTCAAATTTGACCTTTTTTTCTCGACTACCTTTTAATCCTCAACTAATGAGACAAAATACTGTAAAGGACGGGGCAAGACATAACTCCATTTATCCATTTATATAGGCATGGAAGAATTATCATGACTTTGGGCAAAATAATACGACAGTATTGTGTGAGCAGTGAAACAGCTATGTTTATTCCTGATGAAATTAGTGCTATGGTATTGTGTCTGAAATGTAGATACAGAAAAGAAATTACCATGTAAAAAGCTACAGTAGAGTATGAATCTCATATCATGTCCTTAAAATAAATGAATAAATAAATAAATCCTGCAGGCAGCTATACACCTGCTCACAGACGGTGTGCTGTCGTATATCCGGACTGCGCTCTGCTCTTTTGATGACTATTACAGTACTGAGTCTATATTTTGTGTTCTAGGTATGACCTCCTGGGTTTTATTAAACCCTCTGGTGGTTGCAATATTAATTTTCAAAGGCACAGGTTTAAGGGATGACTCTAGGGGACATATCCCTTTACAATGTTTTGAAAGGACTCACAAGTCGCAACCAATTATGGATGCTCAGCACATGGTGATTCCACTATTAAACAGAGCTACAGGCTACTTTTGGATGTTTCATTTGGACATTATGATTGTCTTTTTGTCCTACACATAAAATTATATTACATTATATTATATGTGTCTCATACCTTTTAACACACCTTCTCATTCAATGTGTTTCTTAATTTTTATTGTTTTCAAAGTTGTCTATTAATAGTGAACACATTAAAATTATGAAAAACTAATATGGAATTAGGCGGCACGGTGGTGTAGTGGTGGTTAGCACCACTTGCACCTCCAGGGTCCTGGTTCGATTCCCGTCTCCTGTGTGAATGGAGTTCGTATGTTCTCCCCATGCTTGGTGGGTTTCCTCCGGGTAGTCCGGTTTCCTCCCACAGTCCAAAGGCATGTAGGTTACATTTACATTGGATTGGTGCCCTGTCCAGGGTGTACCCCTCCTCATGCCCCAAGTCTCCTCGGATAGGCTCTGGGCACCTGCTACCCTGCATACAGGATTAAGCGATAATGACGATGAGTGAGTGTGTGAGTAATATGGAATTAGTTGGGCAACAATAACAGACATTCTGGGTGTTAAATAACCTAGAATATGTGTTACAGTATATACAGTGGAACCTTGGATTACGAGCATAATTCATTCAGGAAGCGTAAATCACTCGTAAATCAAATTTTCCCATAAGAAATAATGGAAACTTAAATTATTCGTTCTACAGCCCAAAAAAATAAATACATAAAAATAATTA
>JAOTQY010000039.1:9991969-10003273 GCA_026413445.1 Dolichallabes microphthalmus
CGAGGTATCTGAAGCTGTCCACTCTCTCCACTGGGCTCCTGTTGATGACGGTGGTCTGGTAGTTCCTCTCCTGCTTTTTCTCTCCTGCTTTTTCTGGTTTTTCCTCTTCTGCATGATCAATTCATCATGAAGACTAAGATCAGCCACCCTGTGGAGGAACTTTATTCCTGCCGCCTTTACTCTCAACCTTTTTCTACAGATAGATTGTGACCTTCTCCTTTAGTGGTTTTTAATTGTTTTTATTATTTTAAAAAATGCACATTAATGCTGAAAACATCCAAACTATAAAAGAAGACCTATGGAATTATGTAATAAACAAAAAGTGTTAAACAACCCAGACTATGTTTTATATTTTAGATTGTCCAAAGTAGCTATACTGTATGTAGTGCCCTGTGATGTACTTGCACCCTGTTCAGGGTGTACCCCGCCTCGTGCCGTGGGATAGGCTCCAGACCTCCCGTGACCCTGGGATAGGCTCCAGACCTCCCGTGACCCTGTATAGGATAAAGCGGTATAGACAGTGAGTGAGTGAGAGCTACATGTAGTATGTCTGTGAAGATTCCAGATAGCTCCTGTACATGTATCTTTG
Organism: Dolichallabes microphthalmus; assembly: GCA_026413445.1. Classification (NCBI taxonomy): domain Eukaryota; kingdom Metazoa; phylum Chordata; class Actinopteri; order Siluriformes; family Clariidae; genus Dolichallabes; species Dolichallabes microphthalmus. The sequence goes on from JAOTQY010000039.1 coordinate 9,992,559, forward strand.
ATGACAGCTTGGCACACTCATGGCATTTTCTCAGTTGTCTTGTGCAGAGAAAGAATGCGTACAAAGTCAATAGTCCTACAGTATGAGTGCTACTACGACTACTGTACAAAACCATATTATGGCAAGAAATTAACTAGATCATTTATGTAAAGAGAAAAGACAGTCCACCATTACTTGAAATGAAGGTATGTCAATCCAAAAAAATCAGTCACCAAAACCATCAAACACTATGATCAAACTTGCTGGATAAGGTGGAGGATAAATTTATTAGAATGACCAGCCTTAGATTTGCTTCTGATTTACAGCACCTCAGATTAGAGACGGATTAACACTCAGAATTCAACAGCACACATATTTCAACATCCACTGTTCAGATGAGACGGTGTGAGTCTGGCCTTCATGGTCAAAACAGCTCATGTGAGATGTTCAAAGTCAGTGGTCAAGATGAACCAAAACTGGTCCAAGGAAGGAAAACAATGACAGTGACATGGGCGGGCCACACACTCATTGATGCACGTAAGAAGTAAACTCCCTGTGTAGTCCAATCCAATGGAAGAGCTACTGTAACTCAAATCACTGAAAAGGTATAAATAGATAGATAGACAGACAGATAGATGTCATTTATGTAAAGTGTGTGTGTGTGTGTGTGTGTGTGTGTGTGTGTGTGTGTGTGTGTGTGTGTGTGTGTGTGTGAAGATGTCTCACTCATAAAGTACACTTACACTTTATCACAGTGTTTTTTTTTTTTTTTAAAGCATGTGTTCCTCAGGGATCCGGCTTTAGCCTGCTTCTATTTTTAATTTATATGCTTCCCTTAGGTCAAATCATTGACGCAATGGACTAAATATTTATGGTACACCTGATATGAAGTTTATGAACAAATGTTGTATAAAACATTACATAAAGCATGTGTTTAAGGCTATGAAAAATTAAATTTTCTGAAATTGACCTGTTGACCCTAAAACAATGCAACGGTTATGCATAGATATTTTAAATCTGTAGCCTTTGGACCCATAGTATATTAGCAGTTAGACCTAATCAAGACGGCAAAAATCTCCTTATTAGGACATGGATGGCATGTATATTCGTACTTGTATGCGTATGTGGCACAGCATTGTAATTGGAAGGACGCTGGATAACACCACATGTATGCAATATAAAATCATCTGTACATGTGTGTACTTTGTTTCATATTACAGTATGTCGCACCTGAGATAAACACTATTTAAGGTTCAGATTTTCAGCTTGTCCTTGTCCAGTGTCACGTCACCTGTGTTATTGCTAGATCTAGTTCATAGCTCCTTTTTAGAATGCTGATTTAGTTTAGTTTTGTTTTTGCCTTCACCATGTCTGTTTAAGCATATTTGCACTTGCACTTACCTGCGTCTTTCTTCTGGGACAGAATATAAGACCATAAATGCAGAAGAGGAGGGTGGGGTTGTGATTTGGGATGTAGCTGGTATGTCAGCCAAAGTGATGCAGTCAAACAACGACAGTTGCATGCCAGCAACATACAAGCCAGAGGACGAGAAAAAGGCCTTTTGTTTCCAGTCTGTCGCTGTCCCTGACTCTGGTGAGCAGGTTGCCTCCCACTCACTCTGCCTTGCTGAGGATGCCATTGTGGCTCGCAGCATCCTCATGGGCTTCACACCAGCTTTCTGCTCTCCCGGCCTTCCAGGGAACACAACTCTGCCTTCTTGTCTGGCTCAGGACATTACTCCACCTCTTCATTCCATAGGGGACACCACTTCTCACCCGTTGCTGCACAGAGAACTTCGCTCCCTGAGGGACGTTGGTCTCCTCTGTGGATTTGCGGGAGCTTTATAACGACTGTCCAGAACACTTCTGGGAGGTTTTGCATGTCAGGAGTCGCATAGTGAAAAGGGGGGTACACCCATCAGCCACTGTGAGTTGTTAGTGTGCAATCATGTATTAATCATATAGAGAGTGAAATCATGGAGTGTCAGACAGACAGACCTAACCGTCCTGGGACTCTCCTACCTGTTCTAGCAAATAGCAATGTATAAAGAAACAACTCCATCTGGCCGATTGAAAATGGTTCCCCATTTAATAGCATAAGTTCTCAAATGTAAATATTGTTTATGATTTGGCGCAATAGCATTGTAATACTGTAGTTATTATTTATTGAGGGTTGTCCTGTCTATCAATATTGCCCAGTATGCAGTTAAGTAAAGCAATATTTTAAATTGACTGTTTTGGCATTAGGCCATGTGCAACACTGATCTCCTTTTATGAAGCATTAACAGGATTTATTATTATTATTATTATTATTATTATTATTATTATAAAAAAATTCTGTGTCTGCTCACTCTCACAGGCTTAAATAACTTTGTCACCTATTGATAAAAATGATGCTACAAATACCGTGACTTTATTGTAATACTGTGTGGTTCCATGTTATAACTGTAGAAAACTTCAGTCATCAACTTTTCAAGCTGTACTAGGCTACATAACTAAACCTTGAATGAGAGACAGACTAAATAGACTAATCATTGTATTGTTCTAAAATTATGCACGGCTATGAAGTGTGCCAGCACATCCATTTTTGCCTGCACTGATCCTAACCGAGGCTGCTGCTGGAAAGCACATTTCGGTGAACATGATAATGAACACATATTCGTGTGGCACAATGCTGTTATCTTTCTCGAGTTGCAATCTAAACACTGTTGCCCATTGCCGTTTATCAAACCTAATAAATAGTTGCTCTTCGTCCTAATAAGGACGATGTCTGGGTTAGGCTGACAATCTATCTACAGTAGCAAGACACAAACAGACCAAGACGCAACTACACAGCTAGGTCAACAACTGAGAGAGATGACCACTGCGACTTAACATGTATTATTGCTGATATTAAACTGGGAAAAAAAACAGTTAACCAGACTGCTGTTCCCACGGTTGTCTCACAGGAAGTTTAGTTTTTCGTGTCCCGACCCGAAGGATAATTACGCTTCAACCTGGTAAAATTTGTCTGCTGACAGTCACTTTGATACAAGTGGGAGGGGCTTGTTTATTTTGTGTCATAGGCAATGTGAGAGTATAAGGTCTGGCTATGCGAAAGTGGTTTGGTCAGCTGTGTCATCCTTCATCAATCTGTTGCATAAAGGCAAGTGTATGCATGGATTAAACTAAGAACATGATATAGTCTTAATGATTGACCTCAACAAGAAATGCTCTCCGCTCTCCAGTAGCTGTGGGGAATATTTTGTCGGCATGGATTGGGTTCAAAACCTTATTAAAGTTTATTTATTTATTCCATTTGTCACCCATTTGTATATCCATCTTCTTATTTGTCACCATTTCTTTAGCTATAGTAGACCTTGTTTTCGAAGGTCACGAAATGGCTAGTAGGGTTGCAGTGTAAGCTGTGAGAGGATACACAGTCTGCACTATCCTGTCACCATCTGGATTAACAAGGCCATGGTGCTCAGGCCACAGTAAATGATTCCCTGGGGAAAACTAGAGCAAAACAACCCTAAGTCAAGTCCCTCTGTTATTATGGCCATGGTTTTCCAACTAACGCATTACAATGTGATGCCTCCGGTTAGCAAAGGAGTGAGGCCAATAGAAGTTCAAGTGTCAGAATTTCCAATATTCAATACATCCTGCAAAGAAATGCAGTAATAAAAGGGAATCCAGGATTTTTTATATATTAACAAACCCAAATAAATACCGCGGATATTAAAGTCAGTATCTCTGCACAGACAGAATTTTGCATCTGTATGATATGATTTTAAAAAGGATATCAGTTCATTAGAAGAGAATAGGTTTTCCCTCAACAAGAAACCCAGCTTTCAAGAGTTTCCCCTCACTTTCTGCCAAAAGAGTTAAAAGACACATCTGCAAAGCCCTCCTTAGACATCCCTACCACTGCAGCTCCTCAAGTCTCTCCCGCTGATGGATGGTTTGTTGAGGAGGGAGCTGGAGAAGGGGAAAAAATGGGCACTTGCAATTCATCAGGGCTGGAATAATGAGTGGAGAGCTACACTGATTTAGCCCGGGGCTTACAGCTCGAACATCTGGCCCAGTTGGCAGGCAGCACCATGCTCGGCGCTATTGGAAAGCTTTCTTTAGCGCGTCCAGATGCAGAGAGTGGAGGATGGGTACAAATGCCACAGATGGAAACGTTGGAACACATGATGCAGTGGGCAGCAGCCGCCACCGTTGGCACAGGTAGCTTGTCTCCAACAGCTGGCGCAGGTTAGCCCTTTTTGGGAATTGCAGCCTCGAATGTTCACACGTTCAGCGTAGAGGTTGTGCTTGTGGGACATGCACATGCTGTCAGAACAGCTATCATCAATCAGCAATAGTATGCAAAGGAAGTAGAAAGCAGGTGTGCAATGTCTAACACGTATATTGTATGATGTATATTGCACAATTAAATGGATTAATACTTAGATATTCCAAGTTTATAAAGAGCAAAATGCTTAGATTTCGAATGAATATATGACACTTTACCACATACACAATGTTCCACTGGCCAGAAAAATCGCAGCTAAAAAAAATGGCTTCGGAAAAAAGCGGAAAAAAACCCACACAAACCAGAAATAGCAGATTGAGTGTGGGAGACATTTTGGCCAGATGTATAGAGGCTGGACAGCCTGGATTGGCATGAAGCTGGCCACTGCTCGCTGATGGACATCTGGAAGGCAAATTGGTTAATGGTGCTTCCAAGCCAAAAGGTAGTCAGCCATCTCTTCCTCCAGCAATATGAGGGCTGCTGCTGCATCTGTGCTCCGCCTACCCCATAAAAACATTCCCCGCAGGCCGCTGAATAGCTAGGGAATGAGATGGGTGGAAGGACTGCGTGATCCCTGGCCATGTCTCTGGTGAAAAATGTGGCAGGATGTACGATTTAATATCAGTAAATGTGGAGCGAAGATAACAGGAACACAAGCTGCTCCTGTTCTATGGCTCTGATGATGATTGAGAGAAGGCAAATGAGTGGACAGAAGTCTGCTGTCTGATCTGTCTGACTCACTGATGAACAACAGCATGATAGTCTCACAACAGTCCTGTATTGTCTCATTAGGAGTGTAATATTACGTTTGTTTTCGGCGATGAACTCTGCTGGATATTTAACGTGCAATCTGGAGCTGTTTGAAAAGTAGTTGTACATGATAGATTTCTTTATTTAGACGTCTGAAAGCACTAACAGCTTGACTTAATTTTTTCCCTGTGACTGCCAGACATAAATAAGCAACTGTTATCATTTGGAAGAAAAAGCGTCTTTACACAATGCACGACGTTAAAGCTTCGAAACGACTCGTTCGTTTTACACTGTTACATAAGAAACGCGGTTCAACGGCAAGACCAGCACGACCTGGACGGGTGGAAATTCTCTATAAGCATCATAATGACGGGATCTGCTTGATTGGCAGATGCACACGGCAGTGCGAATTGAAAACAAAGCTGCTGTTTTCCGATTTTATGAGCCTGATCCTCGCCATCTGTAGATAAACAAGTTAAAGACACAGCGGTTTCCCCTGATGCTTCCACCCTGGAGAACAGGCTTCTCCTCCTCCCAGCCAGATGCCGTACTCTTGAGGCATGTCTCTATGAAGTGAGCCTGAACAGCTGTTCTTCGGGCCGTCAGAAGGGACGAACGTGAGACGGACAGTTTATGAATTATTTACAGAAAGTGCTATTGTTGTCGCTGCTGCTCACCTAGTCCTCAGTTCTTCGAGGACAGCAGAGACGCACGAGGAACTATTGTTTCCGACCACACGAGCACTTGTTAACAGAACTATTATATTTATTCAACTTCCCCCACAAATGAAATGACTGTCTCCCCTGCTGCGTGTCAGAAATGGGTTAATACATCTTAGGCAATGCTTTCAGTACTGAAGGAAGGAAAAAAAGAAAAAAGAAAAGAAAAAAACGCTGAAGCAATGTGCCAGCACACAGGCTGGGTTTATGAGAGCTATTTCCTCCTTTTGTGTGTCTCCATCCATCATTCTAGAATCGAGGCTGGCAGGAGTATCCATCTTATTCAAACAAGTCATCACATAATCCCCCAATACACAGTAAAAGGCTTTTGTGAACTCCTATTTCTTTGTAGTGATGAATGTGATCAAACTCTGCCTTATCATCTGCAGAAAAGACTAATAATGGGGAAAAAAGATAAACCTACAAAAGGGAAATATGACTTTTTAATGCACGTCTTATGCTATATAAACCACCTGTGCAGGTCACTGGCGACTCGCCGAACACCCGATATACTGTATTTTCTATTCCACCTAAATTATCACACACACAGAGCATGACAGAGTCACATTCTTCCAGCTGTGTTGTTCACCATAAAGCATTACCCTTAACTCATGAGCATGTTTTCAGCAGCAAAGAGTGAATACCTCCATATGGTTGGGTTCTTAATTAAATGCTAATTGTTATGAGCTGTAATAACTCTGGGACTGTGATGTGCAGCGAGCTCAGCACTGCTGCCGTTGCTGCCGTTGCTGCCGCTGCTGCTGCTGCTTCCTCCCCTGAGAGGACAAGAGAGGCTAGGCTCCAGAGAAACAACCCCTCAGCTCCGCTCTTCTCCAGAGAGTGCATGCTCGGTTGGAGGATGAGAGGCCTTCCTCTGCTTTGTTCCCCTGGGTGCTCACGCCTTACTGCCGTTACCTCTCAGCGTTCAGTGTTGAGGTTTGTGGAGTGTGTCATTACTCACCCAAGTATTCCTCACTGCTGCAGTTTTGCTTATGGTTTATGTAATTAGTTTATGTAATTACAAGCAATTAACTGGAAAATCATTTTAAGTTTGATGTTGGCGATGGGATTCGTCATCGTAGTTACCACTGTTTGTACAGCGTTAGCAGTTTAGGTTTTGTTCTAATAAGCAAATATGTTACGAGTTCAAATCTCAGGACTGGGATAAAGCTATTGTTTGACCCTTAACCCTTAATCGCTGAGTTCTCTGCTTCAAAGTCATTTTGAACAAAAAGTGTCTACTATATACAGATCAGCCATTACATTATGACCACATCAGTTGAACTGGAGAACATTTCACCAGCAAACAGGTCACATGATCATGGGCATCCAAGGCTCATTAATGCACCAGTTTCATGCAAACTTTAAGCAAAAAAAAAAAAAAGTAAATTCTGGCCGAATTTAAATTCTGACAGAAAGGCACCAGAACCCCCAGTGCCACACACAGAGACCAGCGTCAAAGAGCCCAATGCTGCCAACCGGTCCCACAAATTCCCCAGATCGCAATAAGATCAAGCACCCAAGTCCAATCCATTGTGAGGCTCCTCCCAGCAACCCAAAGCACACAGTGGATCCACTGCTGACCTCCTGGATGGTTTTAATGTTATGGCTGATTGGTGCATGTAAATGTATTCCTTTCTACATACTGTAGGTTTAGTCATGTGCCTGCAACTAAACAGCATTAATGAAGAAAGCATTGTTATAATTAAGCAAGTGCTTCATTAATTCATTCAGCAACAGCTTTTTATTTAGAAAATACACCCTAAATAGGACGCCACTCATTTCCTCTTATTGCCGTTAAGCACACCACCGCAAGACTTCTCTATTTTCACATTCTGATCAGTTGTATATCACTGTGCATCTATTAGCACTTTCTTTTATTGTAATGATAAATCTAATGGCATAATCTCGACATGACAGCCAAATCATTAGTGTTAAATTAACACCTACGATAGACATTGGTGACTGGTGTAACTCCACAGTGTACATCAGAGACCACTTTAGCACAGCTGGCGATAATTTAGCAGGTTTTTTTTTTGTGAACAATTTTTTTTCTTTTTTTGACGAATACAGTAGGTTTCTAACTGCACTAACAAACCAACACCCTTGAATATGTAGAGCAAAGAAAAATCCTTAATATTTAAACAATAAAACCACATTTGCTGTGTGAACTTTAAGCATTCAGAAATACAGCGAACCGTCACTGTGCATTATATGTACTTTAGAGACAGGATGCTTACTAAATTAGAGACATAAACTCCTGTGTACTGTGTATAACACCTGTTACAGAAAATGTCTGTTATGATCAAAGTACGGTATGCAGTACACAGGGCTATAGGAAGAACAGCTTTGTATACAGCTTACAAACCAGACATGAGACTGAGGTAGAGAGAAAGGGAAGTGCTTGACTTACCACATGCATCTCACCACATGCATCAGAAGCGCTTGGCTTCAGGGCCCGGCAAAGAGCTAGGACACATGAGTGGCTCGATAGCAACCTCCTAATATTTTTCTCTCTTGTGGACATCCAGTGTTATCCTGCAGCAAATTTGGTAGGAATGAACAAATTGAACTACGTACATTAGACTCAATTGCTCCAGTTCAGATGTGGGATTTATTGTACTAACAAATATTACACAAATAGTTCTGTAAATGTTTTTATTTCTGGATGGGAGGAGGGACTGTTGTCTTTATAGATCTTCTTTTTATGAATTGAAAATAATGAATAAAAATCAATAGAAATAAAGAATGTTCAGTAATGCAGTAATGTATAACATCATTATGCCGATACAGTCGCTGCACATTCAGCGTTTAGACCCACCAATCATTGCTTGCAGCTGTACATTACAGTTACTCTTGAACTGCCTTTGTGTTTCTCCTCATTTAGAAATGTTCTTTTAGAACTGTTTAGGAAAGAGGGTTCAGTAATCTGAGTTAAATTTTACTTTTACTACAATTTGTTTATCTTTATGTTTGTGGGATCTAAATGTAAAAAAAAATCTATATTGATGATGATGATGATGATGATGATGATGATGATGATTAGGAGGAGGAGGAGGAGAGGGAGGACGCCAGTGATAAGTACATTTGAGAAAAATGTTTCTCATCAGCATGATGATGATTTAGACGACAACAGTGCTGGTGAATGAAAATAGGCTGTACAGTATTACCCAAAGGGAAGTTTTTCCCCAATGAGGAGAGCTTAGGTTGTCACCTCAGAGGATGTCCTCATGATTACTCTACAGATGTGAAGGACAAAGGATCAAGGATGGACCAGACCAGCTGTCTTGTCCCAGCTAGTCGGCTAATTAGGTCTCCAAGTTAACTAGTTCGTTTTTTTGTTAATTTATGTTGTTATGTTAATCTGTCTTGTCTCAGCTAGCCAGCTAATCAGGTTTCTTAGTTAGCAAGTTTTTGTTCATTTATGTTGTATGTAGCACCTTGGTCTTGGAGGAACATTGTTTCATTTCACTGTGTACTAAACTGTATATGGTTGAAGTCACATCAAAAGCTTGCTTGACTTGACTACTTGACTTGACATCCGAAGAAGAGGGAAGGTTACAAATTGGAAATGATAATGAGAAAAACTATGATGAGTAGAACAATGTTTTTGACATCATACCCAGAGGTGAAAATTGTTTTAAATTCTTAAAAAGTTGAGAAGGATCAACCATGGAGGTTGGGAGCTGTCCTGTAAATCTTGTAGATTTCTCTTTATGTCTCCACTTATTCCACTTTACAATAGCCTCCGCTAACTAACTGTTCTGGACTTGTATGCATAGCGTAAAATGGAAAGCTAGTGTGCTGTGTAGGTGTAGGATCCCTGTTTCACACACAAAGTGGTGCTCTTGTGTAATGGTTCGGAGAGGGATTTGGGATTCAGTCTTCGAAGCAGTTAATAAGGAGACAAAGTGTTGTTTAAGATAACAGAACATTAGCAGATGTGTTTTCCTGCTAAACGTGCTACCGTGCAGGATTTGGATGATGCCTGATTTTACTGGCCGGCTTTCCCCCATGACCATACTCCATCAGAATGAAAACAAGTCTGATTCCCTGATAACATACTGTACACATGGTTCAAACAGACATTGTCCTATCCTTGGTGGATTCACCCCCTATATAGCTGCTTGTCTTATTCGTGTTATGTTTTACTATATGTCTTAGCTACTGTATAATATGTTTTTGGTATCAGTATCAATAGCATTGTCATTTCTCTATCCATCAGTTATACAGGTTCATCACACACATACCCTTATCTGTACATGGGAGCAATTCGAAATATCCAACATGTTTTTAGGCGGTGTATTGAACTACTTGAAGAACATGCAAATCACCATGTCAAATAACCTTGGCCCTGAAGATATAAAGCACCAACACTGCTGCCCTTGTGTGTACCTCAATTTCTTATTATAATATCTCTTAATATTCACACAGCGTGTTTCAGCAACACAAATATACCTTAGTAGTTTATCATGACTCCAAGGTGAACTCATTAGGGCAAGGCATCATGAGGAGATCACAGTGACAAGGCGCTTTTTTATTCTGCAGATCACAAACAAAGCTGTTAGAGCTGTTTTATTTTAGTTTGTGTATTGTCTTTTACTAACCCAGTTGTTCAAACTTCTTAAAGGTTCTAATGCAGCTGTGCTACTGGACATCTCTCTTTTAGCCCCTCTGCCTCTCTCTCTCGCTTTCTTTTTTCCGTCTTTGGCCGTGTGCTCTGGAGCATGATTAATCCCATCAAAAAGCCAGTGTATCAACATCTGCCTAATCCTGTCTAATGGCAGGCACCCTGTGAAAATTGTACCTCCAAGCAACATGTATTTGCATAATTAGAAGGAGAATCCCAGCAATCAGGAGAAATGCTTAAACATGCTGGCCAGTAAACTGGTTTTCTCCCCTGGCATGTTTGCTCTTTGTGTGTGTGTGTGTGTGTGTGTGTGTGTGTGTGTGTGTGTGTGTGTGTGTGTGTGTGTGTGTGTGTGTGT
>JAOTQY010000039.1:10003373-10014996 GCA_026413445.1 Dolichallabes microphthalmus
GTGTGTGTGTGTGTGTGTGTGTGTGTGTGTGTGTGTGTGTGTGTGTGTGTGTGTGTGTGTGTGTGTGTGTGTGCATTCACTACAGACTAAAAGTAAGAAAGCTAAGAAAGCAGTTTTAACTAATTTTTTTTAACACCTTGATTAAGCAAATATTCTACAAATACTCTGTTAACTGGAAATCATCTAGTTGGCTACACAGATAAGCTTTCAATTAATTTACAAACTTATTACAGATACACCAAAACAAGCATTCAGATGCACAGAAATTTCATATAAACATCATAAATCATATGCTGCCATTATGTAGTGGTTAGCACTGTGGCCTCGCACCTCTAGGATTTAGGGTTCAAATCTCACATACATCACATCTCAGGTTTGTGTGTGGAATTTGAATGTTCTCCCCGTGCTTGGTGGGTTTCCTCCATGTACACTGGTTTCCTCCCACAGTCCAAAGACATGAAGAGTAGGTTAACTGGCGTTCTTCGTGTGTGTATGAGTGCCCTGTGATCGATTGGCACCCAGTTCAGTGTGTACCCCGCCTCGTGGCCAATGTCTCCTGGGATAGGTTCCAGGCTTCCCGCGACCGTGTATACAGGATAAAACAATACAGACGATGAATGAATGAATGAATGAATGAATGAATGAACGAATATGCAGCCATTAAATTAATGCATAACACAGCAGTTCAATTTCAATTCAATTCAATTTTATTTATATAGTGCTTTTAACAATGGTCATTGTCTCAAAGCAGCTTCACAAAAATTTAAAGAAAATTTGAAAAGAACATTTTCTTTTGTGTGTTCACAAGTTCTACAGACATTTAGCCTAGACCATATTATTATCTCTTAGCTCTTGAATAAATAATTATTTATCCTTTTTTTTTGCACAATTACTGATGGTTTTGGTCTTTACTTTGTGCATTTCTATATTTTTCCTCATACTGGGAGCACATGTGTATATCAGTTTTTATAACATCAGTGTTTGTAAGAATGATGTTTGGTGTATTTATAGCCTGCCTACAGTATGCTACCCATTATAAATGTGGCATACACCAACACGGATTGCACAGTGACCTCTAGAGGAAGGAACTCTTAAAATACTACAACCTTTGTAAAGGCAGGCAAATCTATAATAAAAATAAAGAGCACTGTCTGTGGTTTTATGAGATTACCTTACATTACAGAATTTGTGTGATAATGTCTTGTCTTTTATTGCCGTTAATCTTTCAATGTTCCAAACCCAATACCACAGGAAAACTTCGAACAGTCCTTCCCACTACTAAAAATAAAAAAACGACTTTTCCGTGGCAGATGAGGCAGAATTCATATCTTTCCTTTCAATTATGACAAAAACAAAAATTCAAACATTTCTGGCACAACTACATCCAAGAGTGCAACCTGCATAAAGCATGTGGGATCAGGAAAGCTTGTTAGTTACAGCACAGGGGCATGGAATAAAAGAACAGTTATGTTAATTACTGACAATTTCTCTCTCATACACAAGATAGGACTTTGAACTTTGCAACATTTTTTTAACATAAAAAGCTTTTTCTTTCAAAATGTTTCTTCAGGCCATGAAACATTGGCAGTGGCTCGCGTTCTAAACCACAAGGGAACGGGTTTAAGCATCTTAATCAATAAAATGAAATATTTTGGGTTGTAATATGTTCACCCTAACGGCGTGCTGAACCGCATAATGTGGCCGGTGTCCAAGCTGGAATAAAAAGAGAATATTCCAAGTTTGGATTTAGACACACAGTAGCTTTATGTTTTTTTATGCTATTTATGCACTCTAGGACTTCTGTAACAAGCTACTCGACAAACAAAATGGTAAATAATTGGCACCTGAAGCTTTATGTTACAAATATAGAAAACTTATCAATGATTAAATGAACCCAAAACATTTTAAAGAAATCACAGTTTGAATAATGGCATGCAAATATGTATATGTGTAAAGAGCAAGATCGATCCATTCTCACACATGCAGTTCTATTGTGAATGCTGCTGAATGATGATAACTCACAACACTCCTTGACCGAACAAGGGGCAGATTGTTGGGTGGCACTGCGACAACAATAGAAGGAATGCAGAGAGCTTTAAAGCGTCCCCCCACATGTAGAAGCTCACGCAATGAAACCGTCGCCACATCAGTTTAATGAGGAGGCCGCTCTCAGCATTAAATAATAATGGTGTTAGGTCAAGATTCCAGACCTGGGTGGACAGTGGTTTGTTTTGAAATGTATTAGTAACGCCAATTAATTTACTGGGGCGAAAGCGGCACATTGAGTGTGGGACCATGACGGCGGAGGGCGGGCTGGGTTTTCACTGCCAGCTCTCAGAAACAAGTGAGTGTATTCATCAGGCCCCGAGCGAGCTTGGCTTCACACATCTGTGGGGCCTCTGCACTCACCTGATTATGCACTCCCTACAGCGCACCACACTGACTCTACAGCCTCAGCACCACAGGAAACACTCAACTCTAGACAAGTCAATTGCCATGCTATGATATGTACTGGCGCATGTGTCTGGACTGAATTTTTCAATTTAGTTGTGCTTGTAATGTTATTTAGTTCAGCATTCACCATGGCCATGACTTTGATAGAACATGGGAGGAAAAGTCCTTTTGTACTTAATTTAATAATAGTTATTTACCATGGTTTATTCATTATATTGATCAGTTAGCACTGCAGCCTCACATCTCTAAGGTTGGGGGCGGGAAGCTCATCTCCAGGCTTTGTGCATGAAAATAGTCATTCCGGATTCCCATACAGACCAAAGACGTGCGTTAAAGGGATGATTGGCATTTCCAAATTGTACTGTGAGAGTGGGTGTGTGAGTCTGTGTGTTTGTGGGCTGCACAAGGTTGGAGTCCTCAGCCACTTCTCACAGCAATCACCACTGGTGTGAAGTCATAGGTCATTGACATGAACCATCAATTACAAAAATGGGTAAAACAAATAAATTCATTACATTAGTAACACTCATTTGAGTAATTTCACATAGAGTAATTTTTTTAATTAAATTAAATTAGTGACTTAATCATTAAATTGATTTATTTAGCAAATCAAGTATCTGATGTAATGAACCATTATATTTTTTACGCTTGTACTGAAAAATTAATTTATACAATCAAGCAAGCAATAAAAAAAGGGGGGAAACTAAAGAAAGAAAGAATTTAGTATATGGAACATGCTATAAAGAAAATACAGGAAACAAGCAATAATAATAATAATAATAATAATAATAGAGTGTTTTACAGATATCATCTTACTTTCCAGTCATCTTTCATTACATGGTTGTACTTAATACTCCAAAATCATTTACATTTTCTTCCAAACCGAAATGTTTAATAAAATAAAGATTCTTATTCTTGTAATTGTAATGTTTATGCATATTTTAATAAATTAGCGAGTGAATAAATGAATTAACCAATTAATTAATCAGTAAGGATAGGCTACATTTGTATTTATTCATATTAGTTTCTTGATCCAAAAATGTTAATCAATAAATGAATCAGAAAATACAGGTAGTGAGATTACACATATACGTTTATTTATTTACATTAGTGACTTACAACAGTAAATTAACCTCTGAATACATGATCACGTGCCTTAACCACTCTGCCTTTCTTTTCTTTTTTTTTTAGAATTTATTATCAGATGAAAATTATATTATTAAAGCACTAACATACACCCCCAAGCTACTCCAAAGCACCTAATATATATTAGGCTTTGTGACAATGTATTTATAATGTTCTTTAGATGGACGTGTGAAAGCACGTTTTGATCGTCCATGATTGCAAACAAGATTACGGCCACATAGGAACAGGTGCGTTATGTTTCTTTCTATTTTCTCGATATTCCACATTCTACACTGTACAGTATGAACTAGTCTAAGTGAACCCGGTCTCTCTCTCTCTCTCTCACACACACACACACACACTGAACCCCTGGGTGCTGCTGTCTCCTCACTGCTGTGCTGTTTCAGGAGATGTTGGTCATGTGACCTGTGTGTGTATGGGGGGCGGGGGGGCGGAAACCGGATAACGCACCTGTTCTTTGTGGCCGTTGCGCGCGTGACTGACTACATTACCCGCGAGCCCTTGCGCGCGCGCTCCCTCTCTGCGCCACTCTCTTCTAGGAAACCAGTCCGCTCGGTCTTTTTTTCTGCTTTCTCACTGTTACCCGGTGTCAACCTACGCCGAGGAGACGAACACATCCCTCCCTCTTTCCCAGTCGGCGGCTGCTTCCAATTCGCCTCGGCGTTTCTCCTCGCCTCCTCTATTGGCCTCGGACGCCGCCAGTCACGAGCGCTTCCCCGTTTTCCTTTTTCCCGGAGTAGTTGAGTAGCAACAGCTCGGAAACATCTGGCCGCCGCAGCTCCCGTGTCTCTGCGCTGCGCTCCGCGTTTCCTGCAGCGCGGCGGATATGGAAAGCCGCTGAAACTCAATTCACTACTTGCTTCTTTTTCTTTTCCTCCTCCGCCGACGAGGATCTGGACAGAGGAAGTGGGAAGTCGTCGGAGCTCGCTTGTCTGTAAGTACCTTTTATTATTGTTGTTATATTTTTTTAATCCAAGGCAGATGAGAAGCGGGCTGAAGCTGCGAGGGCTTTGGATTTGTTATGCAAAAAAGTAGCGAGCTTGTTTATGTTCCAGCACCGCTGTTGTGTTCAGGCGGAAAAATAAAACAGTTAGTGGAGCGCGAGGAGCCTGAGCGCGAGCGCCTGCTCAATCCGGGCCTGCTGTGGAAATGTTACAGTGCAGGTAGAGCTGCCTTACTTTTTCTGTGTTAGCTCCGAGCTAGCTTTCCCTCAGTTCACGGTGGCACACACACACAGCCTAACAACACCGCCGAGTAACTGTGTGTGTGTGTGTGTGCACGCGCGCGCGCTCTACACCTCTGTGTAGCCTAAAGAAACAAGGGATTCACATTATATCCCATGAAGTAAACATTACACCGAGTGCGCTACTGTAACACTATCCAAAGGTTTAAACATTAATTATTCTCCCTCAGATATTTGAGTTTACACCAGAACTTAGCTCGACTGTCCTGGCGCATTTCTTCCTCATGTTATATGGACACAAGTTTTACTCCGTCAGACCCCGCACAGCTGTGTAGGCTCCTTCGTTTTAAGCTCTTTAAATAGCTCAAACAGCGCTGCATTATTAACCCCCCACCACTCACACACACACACACACGTGTTGGTTATTAAATTTCGATATTTTGTTAGTGTGTGTGAGTTATGGCTGATATGATATATAAATAATCGATGATTATTGCAGTTCTTTGATGTGATTTGTAACTTGGGATTTCTCCACGTTGTGAGTTGAGACAGGGATCAGGTGCAATAAGCAGTTCAGTTGATTTCCATGTTCTTACTGAGTGTTTGATTTTACAAAAAATAACTAACTAAATAAATAAATAAAATTACTTGATAGTAGATGTTCCTGGTAATTATTTAGGGACAAAATCCCAAACTACAGCCCAGCTACAACCCCAAATACAGTCCTCACTCCAAAAATGTTTTAGTGATATTTATAAATAAGAAAACACTTATTTTGTAAACTGTTTCCTGGCTTGTAACTGAGCTCTATAGTTGGTTTATTTGTTTGTTCATTTATTTATTAATTTGAGATAAACTGTTTAATAAACTTTTAAGGCGATACTGTGATTTTTTTTCCCCCTCTTGCTTTTTTCTCTCCTACTATTCGAAGTTCATAAAGGAAGACAAAAGTGATTAAGGGTAAAAACATGGAGTTAAACTAAGCCTTAAGTAGTTCCGCTAAAGAAGCTTTTTGTTAACTCTCTGTTCACGAGATCTATAGGATCGCTCCCTTTGTCCATTATTTCATTTTCCCCTCCTCAGCGAGTCGTCCAGAGGGTGAGGAGAATGAATGACAGTAATGGTGCGGCCGGTGAACCATGAAGAAGTCGAAAACAATATCAGCTGCGTGGATCTGTCATTTGCAAATGCACTGTGCCGGCCTTTGTTTATGGTTACTGGAAGGAGAGCAGTGAGAAAGAGAATGTGTGAGAGAGAGGGAGAGAGAGAGAGAAGAAAAAAAACTTGAGGGTATTTAAATTCTCTGTGCAGGAAACTAGGTTAGAAAAAAAAGTGTCGGCTTTCATGCAGACCTATTTTCTAAAGTTCGCCTTTGCCGGGAGATTACAAGTGAAGGGGGGGGGAGTTGGCCGGTTTTCCACAGAATCACCTCTCAACAGTTCCTTTCCCCCCCACACACCCCTCCTTTGCCTTTTTAAAGGGAGAGAAAGAGAAACAAAGTTGTATAAAGGAGAGGCTGGTGGCAAGAGTGTAGAGGAGTAGCATATGGCACTAAAAGGAGCACAGCTGGAGGTAGCATTTCCATCTGAACATGATGTCAGAGCAGCTGACAGGCTGCCATCCCCCAGTCTTTTCTTCTGCTGCACAGACTGCGAGTTAGTGTGTGTGCGGATCTGTGTGCAGGAGGAGGCATCGCGTTCCCCTCCAACATCTCCTCCACTTTGCATCTGTCCCTCGCAGTTTGATTTTTTCCCCTGCTCCCTCTCTCTCTTTCTCTCTATCTGTGTCTTCCTCTCCTCCTCCTCCTACTAGCCTTTCATTGATTTTGAGAAGGGAGCTACAGCAGGCGCTACCACAACAGTGGACTTAATCAAGTTGATGCGAACCGCAGGTACTGTACCAGGGGGTCTGTGGCTTCTGAATAGAGAGCTTGCTCTCCTTTCCTTAACTCATTTCTCTCTGTTTCTTCTTCTTTTTTTTGTTGTTGTCTTTTTCCGTGTGTTACCAGTCAGATGAGTGTAAGCCGGGTGAAATGGGAAGTGAAGGATTTTGCAGCACTGTAGCGTAACCAAGCAGGGGACGAGTGACGCTCCTTGTTGTCGGGACAATGTTACCGAGCAAGCTTTTCATTGAGCTGCTTGTTTTGTCCGCTGGCTTTAGTTTCACTTGCTTTGCAGTGAATGGGGAACAGTAGATTAGTTGTAACAGTTGTGTGATCGGTAGTCGAGGTTTGTGTGAAGTTTGAAGAAATTAAGAAAGTTTTGTGAAATGTAAATGTATCAATTGAATACTATATATATATATATGAGAGAGAGAGAGAAATATAGTAATATCAATTTAAATTCAATATTGTTCAATTTAACCTATTTCAATTTATTTTTCTTTTTTCTTTAATTTTGGTAACTTTTCCCCCTAAAATGAGAGTTTAATTTCTAAGGCAAAAAAATACTTTAATGTTAATTCCATAAAACATTTGAGCAATATGAAAATGCTGTGTTCATTTTTTTTTCTTCTTCCTTTACTACACATTGTTTATTAAAAACTCAGAAATGACTCTTACGGCTAGTCTACAGCATTATTTCTGTCGGTAGTGACTAATTTAGAACTTGCAGATTTGAGCTGCCTGAATTGGCTAGACAGCTGTAATCGCACTCCTCCTAGTCTTAATCTCTTTATCTGGGCAGCAGCTGCCATATGGCCTCAGTCAGCTGGATCAGATGTTTATAAGCCTCCTTCTCTGTCCCTCTCTGTCCTCGGAGCCTCCTAATTTGATCGCGGCTACCTTGCAAGCTGTCCTACAATCTTTATTTTTAGCCATCTTAAGGATTAGGATTGATGTGGACTACAGGGCACTTAAAGTGATTGTATTGTAAATCTGCTGCGCGCTTCTTCTTTGGGAAGGATGTTCCGTTTCTCCAAAGATTTGGGGAGGAGATAGAAAAGGAGGAGGGGTTGGCTTGGGGTTGGCTGTCCCAAGTCCTCCCCACCAAAGCCCCTCATTAACGAAGGTCTGAGCGTTGTTTAAGGGGGGGTTTGGCTTGGGATCCCAATCAGATTTAAATGAAGATTCAAATGAGTTTATTTATGCTCGCTGGTTGAACATGGTGCCCATGATGCATTTTTTGAGGAGAGAGCAGTCTCCACGGGTAACAGGTGTGAATTATTGTTCTTCTTTATATTTCGGGTTTATTGGTATTTTTAAACATTTGTCTGTGCTCATTTAGTAAAATTTTTCTTCTTTTGTTCTTTTTTTTTTTTTTTTTACTTTGATTTCATGTCAGTGGCTGCCAGTTTGTGTTTTAATGAAAGTTGCCCTGATGTTCTGAGATTTCACTTAGCGAAGCCTTAACGATCATATTTAGCATTCTTGCTGCAGTGTGACTGCATCGTTGAGCTGTTTGTGTACCTGCAAGCCAGTTATCTAAATGCACCATCCTGGCCAAAGTGGGTTATTAAAAATAACTTCTCCAGAAGAAGCACAAAAGGTGAAATTACTTGTATCAGGGACTTCACTTTAAAACCAAGAGAGTCTCACAGTTTGCTATAATTGCGTTTTAATTTAATTCGGTTATTTTTCTTATGTAATTTTCGTTTATTTTCTTTTTCTTTTACATTCATTCATTTTTCAAATACATTCTGGACTTTTTTTTTGTAGTTATACTTGGGAGTGTAAATTAAATGACGGTTTGCCAGAATAGATATAAAGCTTTAGAGATGTTATAAAAATGCCAAAATAAATTAATGTGCAGCCTTTTTTTCCAGCCTTTACATTTATTACTGATATACAATGCAGTTATTTCATAGATGGATGGATAAAATACACATCATCGGTTGATAGAAATATGTTTAAAAAGAAAAACAAGAATAACAGATATTGTAGGGTTTTTCTTTAAAAAAATTTGAATCTTTGTAATCCTTTTAGATCAGCTCTGCGGTGAACATTTTTCTAGTGTTCCCACAGGGATGGATGGAGGGAGGGAGGGAGAGGGAATTAGAGTATGTTTGAGAGCCAGTGAGTATGTGCATGGGGAGAGCGAGAGAGAGAGAGAGAATGAGTGAGTGAATGAAAGAGGGATGGAGCGGGTGGGAATAAAAGTTCCACATAGGGCTAGAAACAAAACAATTGTTGTTCTGCCAGGGCCTCACTAACATGTGCGGTCTGTTTCAGGTTATGAAGACAGCATGGAGTTTCCGGACCACAGCAGACATTTACTGCAGTGTCTGAGCGAGCAGAGGCATCAAGGCTTCCTGTGCGACTCCACCGTCCTGGTGGGCGATGCCCAGTTCCGCGCCCACCGCGCCGTGCTGGCCTCATGCAGCATGTACTTCCATCTCTTCTACAAGGACCAGCTGGACAAGCGGGACGTGGTGCATCTAAATAGTGACATTGTAACGGCGCCAGCGTTTGCACTGCTCCTCGAGTTTATGTATGAGGGCAAGCTGCAATTTAAGTCCCTTCCTGTGGAGGACGTGCTGGCAGCCGCCAGCTATCTGCATATGTATGACATTGTCAAGGTATGCAAAAAGAAGCTGAAACACAAGGCCACGGCCGAAGCAGACAGCACCCGGCGCGAAGAGGACGCCTCCAGCTGCTCGGACAGAGCCGAGAGCCTCTCAGAGGGCGGCAGCGCCAACCTACTGGCCAGCGATGACGACGAGGATGAGAGCAAGCGGGAGAGCCAGTGCCCGCCGGAGCCAGCCAGGATTTGGGCTCGCCTGGCGTCGGAGCGCACGGCCAGCCCCGGAGAGGCCGAGGCGCATGGCAAGTCGCCTGCTGTCGCCGCTGCGAGTCCCAGCAGCTCTACAGGTTCACTCTGTCCAACTGGTGACTGTGCACTCGACCTATCGGTAAAATCAAACATGAGCGCCACTCCAGGTGAAACCAGGAACCCGTACTTGTGTGGCGCAGCCACCCCAGACAGTCTACACAGCGCCCTGGTGCAAGTCAAGGTGGAGAAGGACACGGGCTCAGATGATGACGAGCTGCCCAGCACTGAGTACGAGATGGAACACAGCGGCCTGAAGGAGGAGACGCCGAATGCGAACGGCATACACATTGGGCACAACGGGCACAGCGTCCAGCGGCTAGGCCTGGGCCTAGAGGCGCACCTGACGGCACTGCGAGAGGCCTCTCTGGAGCGTGACAGCAAGGACGAGGGAGATGGCGAGGTGCTAGGCGGTGAGACCGAGCGGGCGCAGGAGAGCCCGCTGCTCCCCTACGTGTCGGGCATGTTGGGTGCGGCACACGCGCAAATCTTTATGTGCCCCCTGTGCAACAAGGTGTTCCCGAGTCCACACGTGCTGCAGATCCACTTGAGCACACACTTCCGCGAGCAGGAAGGCGCACGCACTAAACCGACTACCGGCGACGTCAACGTGCCCACATGCTCCATCTGTGGCAAGACGTTCTCATGCATGTACACACTAAAGCGGCATGAGCGGACACACTCGGGCGAGAAGCCCTACACGTGCACCACATGCGGCAAGAGCTTCCAATACTCGCACAACCTGAGCCGGCATGCCGTGGTGCACACTCGCGAGAAGCCTCACGCCTGCAAGTGGTGCGAGCGGCGCTTCACGCAGTCCGGAGACCTGTACCGTCACATCCGCAAGTTCCACTGCGAACTCGTCAACTCGCTCTCAGTGAAGAGCGAAGCGCTCAGCCTTCCCACTCTCCGAGACTGGCCGCTCGAGGATAGCTCGCAAGAACTGTGGAAATGAAAGCAAAGAATACACAAATGAAACTGCTTTTTAAGTTAAGACAGAGCGAGCAAGAGAGGCAGAGAGGTAAGGAAAGGTAGGGAGGCAGGGAGATGGTTGAAAGGTCTGAATCAGTCATGTTTCTTATATATACATTGCTTATCTCGTTCAATTGCACTTTACTAGCACATGGAAATGTTACTACTGATTTTCATTTTCTGGTCAATTTAGTTGTGGCTTTTTTGTTGTTGGTTTGTTTGTTTGTTTTCTTTCACTTAACGTAGGTGATGGCTACAGCGTACACCTTTGTCATAAAATGTGCAAATCTAGATCTGACAGTGTACACACGTACACTCGAACACTCCTTGATTTTATTTAACATCCATGCCATGAGAACGCATTATGAAGATTTCAGGTAATAAATACACTGAGGAAGTTCAAAACTGATAAGCATTACACTAAACGGGTACTACGATCCTATATTGACCTGTACACATAATTGGCTCGATTATGAGTCTGTGTATATATATATCGTGCACTACTACTACTATACGTTTATTTTGCAAATCTCATACTAGTGTGTGTGAGTGTCTGTGCGCGGGTGTGTGCGTCCTCATGCACGCAAACGCAGTATGTTATCAAGTAAGTCCTTTAAATCCTGCGAGGATGTTTGCCCGATGAAGCTCCAAGCTTTTTGTTATTTAGGCTCTTGTATAAAAATATTTTTTTCTTTTGACTTGTGATAGGAAACCTGACTGATAGAAGACAAAAAGGCACTCATGCAATGTACAGCCTCCTTTTTCATATCAACAGACACGTTTTTATATAATTTAACGACCGGACCGATGAGTTGATGTCTTTATTTTCTCTTGGTTGCAGACCCTCAACACTTATTTTCTGCTGAGAAGGTGTTTTCATTTGCTGCGTTTATAGAGATTTCTGTAGTGTTTTAAGAAATGATTTGGTTTCATTTAAGAAAAGGAAAAAAAAACTGGGATCTGTTGTTGCATGATGTCCAATTTGTATATTTAAGAAGATGTGAATTGCTGTATTGCTGTACACTGTAATAGACAGAGTCTTTACAGTCAGGGCACCCGTCTGTTTAAATAAAAAAAATATATATATCTATATATATATTAG
>JAOTQY010000039.1:10021765-10036237 GCA_026413445.1 Dolichallabes microphthalmus
GAAACCGGAGTACTCGGAGGAAACCCACCAAGCACGGGGAGAACATGCAAACTCCATGCACACAGAGACGGGAATCGGGCCTGCCCCGGGAATCGAACCCAGACCCTGGCGGTGCAAGGCGACAGTGCTAACCACTACACCACCGTGCCGCCCCGTTCTCACATATGACTATGAAATACAGATCCTGTGAAGCAGAACTCTAAACACAGGGTATTTAAAATGCCATAACCTGGCCTTCAGGATGGAGCTGCGTCTCACTAGCCTTCTAAATGACACACTGAGGGCAGAGCACACCGCTGTGGAACATGTTCACCAGGCCTCTCGCTCTGCACCAGCTGTTCTTGGCTCTTCTGTGTGTCGCAGATAAGTGGGCGTCAGGGTGTGGGATGTTGATAATGGCGGGGGTCTTGGCAGCACGCAAGCAGCACTGAGTCTGCACTTTTTCCTACTACACCGCTGCTATGCTGACCTGAGCAAGTTCAGCCTGGGACACGTCGTGCATGTACAGTACGATGCCTCTGAGCGAAGAATTCAAGTGATAAAACGTTCGTCAGCCAAACACCGATTTACGGAAAACTACAAAAATTACGAAAACTACACGCTACGTACTGCATTAGCTACTTTTACTTATGTAACGAGTAATCAGTTTATTTACAGTATCTGCTACATGGTGTAACGTGCCATGGATTTCGTTTCATTTAAAGCCAACGTCATTGATTAGCAGCCTGCATTCTCACACTGTTTACAGTTTAGGGACTAGAGCAGAGAGATTACAGAAGTGTTGATACGCTCGCTTTATTAGCCCGTAATAACAAAGTCCTGCCAGATGTGAAGGCAGACAAAGGGTGCTAGTCATTGATCTCTGAACAGCTGTATGCTCCTTTCTTTGAACAGCTGGCCAGAGTGAAGGACACTATTATACACATCCCTTCTAGCTCTATTGTTTAAAATTAGCTTTTTTTTTTTTTTTACAGAATTTTTTTAAAGATGCAAACATACTTTTCCCTCCTCACATGACTGAAGTGGTTCAAAAGCGAGAGTACTTTTTAAATGAGCTGCTGTGTGAAGGAAGCAACCTCCATATGACCCTGATTTTATTGTCCTCCTGTGATTACATTGCTGTTTCACTGTGTTTATTACAGTAGGTACAGAAGGGGAAGGGGACACTTAAAATTTTAACTGGAGTTTAGAAAAAAGAATTGGAATGTTAATCAAATTTGTTTTCATTTAAGCATCTAAGTTGCAAATTTCCATTTCATTGTGGACAAGCAACATGTCTGTCCCATTCACGATGAGTTTTGAAACAACTCGTGTTATGCACGAAACTCCACTTCCATCACAACTGATAGGATAGTGATGGGAATTAAGCTAACTTAGAAAAAAAGACATTTTACAACCTGTTTATTTTGTCTGTGTATGGAGACTTTTAGGACACCCCGTCTAACAGTTTGTCCACTAAAATACAGTGATATTCTAATAAGTAAAAACATATCCAAATATAAGATCATTACGCCTTTTTCTGGACAAAGTTAACGATATAAATTTCTCGCTCTATTGGCAGGAAATTTTGCTTCTTGCAAGAAATAAATGCTTAAAACTAATAAAAATTGTCTGCCAATCGAATAAGAAAATTTGCAAAAAAAAAAACAAAAATGCAATGAATATCAACCTTTTACGGCTTCGCTTTGCACAAAAAGTGCTAAACAAGACACAACCAAAGTCATACGACCGGCACCAACATGTATAAGAGAATTCAGGGACTTCTGGATTTATTAAAGATAGCAACACAATCAGTTTCTACATGATATTCCCGCATCAATATTCCCGCATTTTTTCATAAATTTAACTGCGTTAAGAAGCGACAGAAAATTTCTGCTTTTGTCCACAATTTGTGCAGCTGGACAAATTCACATAACATGCTCAACATTACTGCCCTTGACATTTTCCTGTTGTAGTTGTGAACTGGTAAAATGTAGCAAGGTGCATGCATAACCCTGTATAAACATTTATTTGGGTAATTATTGTGCTTTATAAAAGTCCAAATGTATGTGCAACTTTTGTAAGACATTTTCTTAGAATAACTTTTCTGAGAATAATAGTGTGTGTGTTTATGTGATGCTTGACAATCATCTTATTGATCGTCACTTACTTGTCACTGGGTTAGTTAAAACTGATCCGTAATAATCTAATCTATTATATTATAATAATCTGTTGCACAGGTCATTAATAATTCGCAGGAAATTCGTGCCCCCTTTTGTTGTTAAAATATAACTAAACAACGGAGTGTGACTAATAATAATAATCATAAGTTTATGATTCACTCAAATAAAGTGTATTAGATCTATCATGACTTTTTTTTTTACCAATAAATTCTAAATTTATCTGTAATTCAAAGAATCTTATTCAACCTGTAGAAACACACTTGTGCGAAAGAAAGATCTTTCTTCAATTATCTATATTTTACATATAGCAATATGCGTGTTCTACAGATCGTTTTGCAAACTATTTGAACTGAGATTGAAAAGAGTTAAAGAAAGGTTAAAAGAATGATGCAGAATGAATTTGGAGGCTCAGGATGGATCTATAAGTGAGCAAATGTTAAAGGAAAGCATAGCTCAAACAGCACTTTAGTTGCTTTTTTTTGGGGGGGGGGTTACTATTAATTTCCCATGAATTACTCTGCAAAGCTCAAATGTGGCCCGCTGAGCTGAATTGCTCTTCATCTAAGATGTCTAGCTGGCTCGAGTGCTCTTCAGCTTCATCCAATAAATCTTCTGATTCTCTTCGCTCATTCTCCAGAGCCTGACACACACACACACACACACACAAACGCTCTGCTGCGTGTTTCCGAGGGCAACCCCGGTGCTGCTGCTTGTGTGTGTGAGAGAGTGTAGGTGCGTGAAGGACTGAACAATTATTGGGAGAAAGGTGAGGCCTTGTTCTTTTGGGTGACACACTGTCTGCTAAATCCATCTCCAAGTAGACTCCACACCTGCCTACCTCAAACGTGTGACTCAGCAGGACCCACACACACACACGCACACACTCGCACACACACACACTGCTGGAGCAGGAGCGTAAAACCTCAGTTCTCAGTTCAGAGCAGATGTACACCAGAGCCGTGCCAAGCCAGAGCTCACAGATACAAATTTACAGGAATATTGCTCAGTGTAATGGTAACATGGGACTTGGACATGCGTTATGATTTTGGAATTGAAACACATTTTTCTTTATCACACTTGCTTTTTTAACATGACACCAAAAAACTAGGAGGGGGGGGGGGTAAATTTACCAGTAAATTTCAGTTGCCGTAAATGTAGCCGATAAGCCAGAATATGTGTGCTGTCCAACTTTTTAAAAATAATTTTTTTATTTATAACTTATCTAACAAGACTATGACCATCAATTAGCCTCATGCAAACTGCATGCCAGAGTCATCTCACACTTGCCCTAATTTGCTTCAAGTTGTTAAATGACAAAAAAATCTACAAAAATGTGAAAAACTATTTCATGAGAAAACACATTTCTGACCCACTGGTATCAATAACATTTAACAAAAACACCTCAAAGCAAATGTGATGAAATGTCGACTCTATAAATGCGAGTCAGTTTGAGATTACTTAATGGATTCCAAAAAGTTTGAAGAAAGTAGTTCCAGATTTCGTAAGCGCATTTTATTTCCCTTTAGTTTTCCGCCCACTTTTGCCACCTGAAGGTGACTGTAAAATTTGGATCGATATTTCGCCTCTTGTACAGATAGTGATAGCACAGACCCACAGGTTTGATGAAACCACTTCTCAAGAGTCACTCCTTTCCATGTCATCTCCCGTGTACGCCAGACCTTGTTGCAATATTAAGGTCTGCTCTCGGTGGCAGGCGAATGTCACAGTGAGTGTGAGTAGGAGCATGGCCATGTTGAGATGCCAACCTCTCTGCTCCCTGCAAGCCACGGCAGCGTGGGCCCCATCTGTCGCCTCCACCAACCTGCAGCAGTTCAGGAGTGGCCCGAGGCCGACTCGCAGGATTAATGCGCACAACCTGAACTGGGTTAGCGCGAGCGAGAGGGAGAAAAATGTGGGCTCAGCCTGTGGGACCTGGCAGGGCCAACTCGCCACATTCCCTCTCACAATGTGGCATTATCCACGGCCACGCTGAACCCACAGCGGAGGACAGAAGAGGATCCCTGAGGCTCTGAGACGGAGGATGAATGCGATAGCAGCACTTATAACTTTGATCTGTCCTCTAAACAAACCGAGGCAGCACGGCGTGATGAAACTGACTTGCTCACTGAATCTTAGTTGTCACTGCTGTGGTGATTGCTGCCATGAACCATCTAGTTTAGTGACGCTTACCAGATTCAACTCATCAGCTAAATAACAAGGTGTTCAGATGGAGAATCGGGTGTTAAAAAAAAAATCCAAGTAATTTTTTTGCACATGGTTATGATCACTAATTCGAAACATAAGTGAGTGCAGCTTTGCTTAAGGAGGTATGTGGCAACTGAGTGGCAACTCGGTGATACACAGCGCGTAGACAGAGTGCGCACTTCGCTTTTCTCCATCCTCCCGGTCTGCTCGAGTGACCTCAGATAGCGAGGCCGGTGTGAGCGAGCAGGGCCGCTCGACTCCCTCGAGTGTCTAACGAGCATCTGAATCCAGCACACATCTGCACACAGCATTATCATTAGCGTTCCCGCATTGGCCAGGACCGCTGACAAAGTGAACAATACCAACAATCACTCCCCTCAGCTGCTACCATATGGGCGCCATACTTAGATTGCAGAGGGAGCGGGAGAAAGGAAAGGCAATTCTACTGGCATCTGTTTGGCAGTCCTTAGAAGCAGGGTTTCAAGACAAATTTGCTGTGCAAGGAAAGTTTCTCTCGTTTTCCTACTCCTCCCCCCCCCCCCTTCTCTCTCTCTCTTCAGTCTCCTCTCCCTCTTTTTGGACAGTAAGAAAGTATTGCAGGTTGCACTCCTATCGGCTGCCTCTAGCAATTAGCTGCACCTTAATGTGGCACCTTAATGGGATGGGAGCATGTGCGCCCAGATGGCGGAACAAGGTGCTTTTCATGGTACTCTGTCCAAATCCAGCTGGATTAGTTTCCTTTCCATCGGTACCTTTGGAATTTATTTCTCCTCCACTTCAATCAGTTCTATCAAACAGATGAAAAATAGCATTGAAAATGCATGCGGGTTCTCATCAGCATTACTTCTAAATGATGAGAGGAAGAAACTGGATAGCACATGCCACAGTAGATCTGAGACAGTAGATATGTTGTGAATATCTGGCGTACTTGGCACAGATATGAGGTACATCGGTAAGGCACATGTGATTTTCAGAAATTACTTTTGCTTGGTTTGGCTGCTGTCATCCTGAGACGAAGACCGTGAAGTTCCAACAGCTTCCTAAAAAATATTGAGGAAAGCAATGGGAACCGGGCAAAATGGGAAAATGCACATTTATCAAATGACATACTACTTCCTAGTATGGAAAAAATACTACCACTACTTAGTTACTTTCTACTTCCCTGTCAGGTTCTCAATCTCCTAACAAGCACATGAGCTCATGTGCTCACCAGATCCAATAAAAACCTATGTCCAACCCCTTACTAGGTACTTATTACTCGCTTATGTTGTCCGTGCATCCAATGGGTCGTTATAAATACAGACATGCACAGTGCTTTTCATCACAAAATGATGGTTTATACTAAATTTTATAAACATGACATAAATGCTCTGACCTGCTGCATGTGAGCCATAAACGCGGTAAGCACCAATGTAATATGAATTTAATACCGGCTTACTGCATGGCATGGACATACCATGGTCATAGCACAAGCCTTTTCTGAGAACTCCATTGATGCAGCAACAAGAATTAATGCAATCTTTGCCATCCATGTCATGGTTTGTTGTACATCAATGATATTCCTAAGAGGTGATTACTCTGTCCTAATTAAATACTTTCTTTTCTTTTTTTAAATGCCCAAAAAAGCGTGGCAGCTCCATGTCAAGGGAGATATACAGTACAACGTCCTTACTGGTTCCTACGCCATTCCTGCCAAGTTGTACTACATATACTCAATCGTTTGTTCCAAATATAGTGGAACTATGGGTCAGTGTGATGAGGGTAGGGGCTACAAAGGATCAGCAATCAAGCTGCATGGATGTAGCCTCAACTAGGAAATCTATTTATTACAGGATCAGGATTAGTTCAGTGGATAAGGCATTGGACTCTGCCTTTGAAGGTCCCAGGTTCAAATCCCACAACCAGCAAGTTGTCCCTTGAGCAAGCCATTAACTCTAAAACTGCTCGGATGTTTAATGAGATATAAAAATGTAAGTTGCTCTGGAAAAGGGCGTCTGATGAATGCCTAAATGTAAATACATAGATGGTACACATAATGCAGACACGATTCACAATGTCAACTGATTCAGGATCCATTGTTAAATTCAGCTTACATAATGACATTTATATAAAGTCTATAATCATCTTAACAAGTGAGGATCAAGTCTTTATTATAGCTGAATACGCTCGGTGGACATTCATTAGCAGTTCGGTACAACTTCACATCATCACACCTGCGAAGCTCCAGGCCTGCAAACCAGTTCATATGTCTGAAGGTTGGCCACTCTGGGTTTGTGGACTTTCCTGCAGCTACGCCCAACCATGCAGTTCGTCCAGCCATGGCCAAACACGGCGAGTCCCTCCTGGGCAAATATTTAAAGTCAAAACAACCAGGGCTCCATAAAGCTAGCTGGGTGGTGTGACTACATCTGTCAGCCGGGGGAGTTGTGCTGCTAAGTGTGTGCGTTTGAAAGCATGCAGCAGCTGCTGAAACGAGTCTGGACACTGCTGACGCCAACACCTGTCCATTCTGGAGACATGGAGGAGCAAATGTCCAGGCAGAGCTCCCACTGCTGCTGGGCCATGAGGTGGATGGCTGACTCACTGGACGCCACAGTGGGATGAATCACACTGTGCGTGTGTGTGTGTGTGTGTGTGTGTGTGTGTGTGTGTGCGTGCGCACTTCAGTGCCTGGAGTTCCACCCATGATGGCCATATTGTAAATCTTTATTTACAGTCATTATTGCTTTGCCGGATTATGCATTATGGAGCACTTCGCGTGAATCTGGGAACTATTATCAGAAAATATGTCATAAAAATATTAAAGACATGCATCCCAAATTCTCTAGAATGAGACAAATGATCTGATGCACGTATTTGTTTTCGTGTCTACAAATAAGCTTCATTGAGTGTTATTTTGTGATCATTAACAACATATATTGCATGTCTATGGCAACTTTCAAGAGCAAACACATAAGTGTTAGAATGAGTATGCCAACTGCCCAACACCCACCAACACACACCCAAACCACTCAACAAACCACTTGTGCCTAATGTTTTTCTGAGCCATGTGTTGCTGCCATAACCCCCTCCACTTCAGGGCTAACCCCAGCCCCCCTCCTCTCCCACACATACACAACTCCACCAGTTATCACCCCAAAAAGCAACAGCCAGCACAACAAACTCATAAACAGCTCTTCGCCTCGCTCCAGCCCAACCCCCATTGCTCCGCTGACCCCCATCTGGCAAGGCTTGGGCTTTTTCAGAGGTAGAGGTTGGGGTCAGGGATCAGACGCTGGCCCTTTGCTCAGCAGCTGCCTGTCTTCTCAGGCCAGAGGAAGGAAGCAGCAGCCATCACAGCAGCAGCACATCTGCTCTAATGAGGCTTTCTTGCGTGCACACACACACACAGACACAGAGCTGGCTCTGTCCTGACCCATTCCTCGGGCTCTGACCAGATTGCCACACCAGACAGGCACCCTTTGTGAATGTGTGTGTGTGTGTGTGTGTTGGGTTATGATTTCTTTCTTTTTTTTTTAATGCAGAAAAGCCTATACATTGAATACTGAAATGATTTAATCTCTAGTAATCACTTTGTTCACAGTGGAACACTGGATGCGAGACGGGAACACACCCTGGAAAAGCTGCAGGGAACCATGCACACACACACACACACACACAAACATACACACACTCGTTCACATCTAAAATCAAGTAGAGTAGTTAATATACTTATTAGCATGTTTTGTCGTGGTGAAACCCACAATGAGAGAACATGCGGGACTCCATGCAGATACAGTAGAACCAAGGACCTGAGAATATTGCGAATATTGAGAATAAGTGCAAAACTGTGTTATAAAATATATAAACACTGAAAAAAAAACTTATAGTTATTGAGTTTACTTACAGTATGGCACAACATAGCTTTTAACATGTGAACTTCATTTCCTTTATGTAATGTCAATTTATTTAAACTTGAAGTTATGAAAATGAAGACATTTTAATTTAGCTGAACAGGTATTAGGCTTATTTCACATTATATACGCCCATCAAATAAGGCAACTCAGAGGTGTGTGGATTAAGGGAATTAAAATCGTGGATCTTAAATTAATTAATCGGGTGAAGAACCTCATTTGGTAACTGTCAGTGCCTCACAAAATAAATAAACAAATAAATAATTGAAAATAAGTATTTGTGCACAAATAAATGTCCCTTTAACTACATCTCTTTAAAACATATATACACTCTTTGGAATAAGTATTACTCAACCATATACCATATATAGCATATTTCACTGACCTAGATTTGCAATATAAAAATGACAACAATAAAACATTTTGGAAAAGAAATCACAAAAGTAAAAAAAAATATATACATATATTTCCATGAGGTTAAGCAAAATTAACAAATTACACAATCAACATTCTTCCATAAAATAAATATTATTTTAGAACACTTTGGATCTATTGGAGTATGCTTTTCTAATACTTTACCCAGTTATGAATTTGACTTATAACTTAAAAAAAAAAGTAATGTAATCCAGCCATTTATATTTATGGATGCATCTGCAGTATTTGCAGTATATGAATACTGATTTTCCCGTCTCCTCTATATGCACCATTCTCAGGAAATACAAAGAATAAAAAATAAAATAATTATGCACGCAAACTCACAACAAGGGAACACCTATTGTAACAAAAAGTAAAAAACAAATATATATATGCGAACTTAATCTTTCAACACGCTTTAACTCAATGGCAGTTAATCATATACAAAGAAAAATCTGTACAGTTACATATATTTACATTTAAATAATAATAATTTTAAAAAAACTTCCACCATCATGGCATGATATAAATCATCACCATTTGATAAATATCCACAGTTCCATATTCCCTTAATAATTAAGTAGAATTCCGTCAACATTTTTGGTACAAATCTTATCTTCAAGTGTTATGAATATTTAATGACTGAATGAGCAATCGACACCTTCAGTCTACACTGTCTACGGTATCAGGAAGAAAAGCCGCCTTTTCATCATTCTCACCATATTCCTCACCTCCTACCTCATCTCACATACAGTATGCGTACATTTATATCCGTCTTCTTAGCCAAGTCACTCAACAATTTATTGCTGGATTTAACTGCCTTGAAAATCTCTTTACATTCACTATATTTCAGTTAAGAAAACAATTATGCTTTTTGAATCTTTGTTTATTAGACATTAGATATATTGGGTGATTTATTAAAGCGGATTATTGACTTTATACTCACATTTTGGACACAGCAGAGAGATGGTCTGAAAATATAGTTTTCAATCTTCTAAAGCACTTTCCTGCAGATTTGTTTTACCCGCAAATAATTTTAATCCACTAGTAAACAAAATTTTTCACTCAGGTGTTTCTCTTGTTGTTGGTTCAGTTCTTGAATAATAATAAATAAATAAATAAATAATCACTAACTGTTCATTGTAACTCTCCACTAGTACAACAGAACAGACAGTATACTTAGGAATCAGTCTACTGAATCACATTATGCAGTGAAAATTTCATATTTTTCAAGAAAATGTAAGAAGGAATGGAAGTAGCCATAAAGCAATTACAGTAATGCCACTGAAGTTTATCAAACAGAGATTAATAGCTTTACAGACTGCAGGAACCTGGTGCAACTTAATGTTTATTTTCAAGTAAATAGCTCCCCCTGGTGGTAACTACAAGAAATTTACAAAAACCGAAGTCAAAAATCATGTTATTCAGCGATTTGGCCTACTAGATAAAATACTTCCACTTTTATGATGGGAATATACAGTATAATCTCCCGTCCCGGCTTCCTGTGAGGTTGCAAAATTTATTTATATTATTTTTTAAAGGATTTACATAATTTAGCCCTTTAGAACCTTACTGACTTAATGCAGATACATACGCTCCTCTGCTCGTTCTCTTAGGTCCACTAATGCACTTTCAATAATGATCGAATGACTCCGTTTCTATGACTACATTGCATGCATTGTAGTGCATATTAAGGTGCCATAAAAATAAAATATTATTAAATTTTTCATTCTGAATGTAGCAATTCACACTCTTTTCCAGAATTTCACATTAAGGCCCAGTTTATCTTAATGACAGATGGGCCAAGTATCATATTTTCTTTTTTTCTTGGTGCTCAAGAAACCTCTACTGATTCTGTTCTAAATCACAAAAAACATTTACATTTCTTTTAACTAGATTCATTAGAAATTATTTAACATTGCACAGCATTCAATTGACCCGATTAATCCAATGTAAGCATCCCGATGGCTTAGTGGTAAGCAGTGTCACCTTAGGGCCTGGGTTCAATTCCCATCTCATGCAAAATTAGGCTAATTGTTGATCCCAAATTGCCTGTTGTGTGAGAACGTCATAAGAGAACGATAAATGCTCAAAAACCATATTGACTGAAGTATACAGAAAGATTTGGCAACCTTAGGAAAATCTTTGCCTGAGAAAGCACCCTGAATGCTGACGTTAGTACACCAGCATTGTATGCTTAAAAGAGCATGTGGAATCTACAGTACTGTTCACACCAGACTGCAGCAAATCAACCAACAAATATATTGTCTCAAATTGACAGAAATATTTGGCAGTATTTTCCATGTTACTAGCACATGGCCTCTCAGGAGTTCATAGTAGGTTCAGGACTGTAGGCCAGCTGTTCCAGATGCCCTCAGTAAATAAGTCTGGTATGGGTTCATTTAGGATCTACAGAAGTATTCAGATTGGATTGTGTTGATCCAATCAGCTAAACTGATCATCTGCCATGCAAGGCAGAGGTTGGTCAACTGGGTGGTGAACACTGTACCCGCACCTACAGTCCACGTGGACAGGACGATTGACTCTGTATATGCGTTACAGACATGTTGAACCAGAAAGTCTATACTGCCCCTATAGTTGTGTGTCTATAACTATGAACGGAAAATTCATAAAAGGAACTGTCTATGTTCTGGGGATTTGAAGACTGTATGGAAATGGTATGAATATCATATAGTACATCATGTGGTCACACAGAGAACATAACCTTGCTGAAAGTGTCAGCATCAGCATGTACACTTGCACAAATGCCCCAGGTGAATCTCAATTCCTTCTGCAGGTATCATGTGAACATGTAACCACAATCATTAATAATTTTCTGCTGAACCTATATCATAGATCCAGATGAACAGAAATCTTTAGAAGCCTTTGGCTCCTAAACCCAAAATATTTAGAAGCCAAATCACATTTTTAAAAATGCAACACTTCATAAAGTTAACAAGTGGACTCATGCAGTCAAACTGATTCAAACTCGAGCTGTGGCTACAAGAAACACAACTGTGCTTTGCTAGCATTATCAGATAATAGTAATGACTGAATACAGATAATGATAACTGAATACTGACTGAAGAATTTCATATTTATCAATGTTCCTTAACAAACATTAGCTAACTTTGGGTTAAGTTATAACCCAATAAGAGCATTTCTCTAACATCATTCGTATATTACGTACTATATTTTCATATCACTTAATATTCAAATACATTCTATGGCTAAAAGTTTGTGGACATCTGACCAGCCCACCCATATGTGCTTTTTGACCATCCCATTCCTTCAATCTTTCAACAAACTCTATTCTTCCGCAAAGGCTTTCCACTAGATTTTGGATTTTGCCATGCTTTCCACATTCAGCCACAAAGGCATTATTGAAGTTGAGCAGTGATGTAGGGGGAGGAGGCCGGGTTCAGTCTCTGTGTTCCAGTTGTTCCACTCTGTGTGAGTCAAGGTCAGGGTTCTGAGCACGTAACTATAGTTCTTCCACTTCAAATCTGGCAACCATCTCTTCACGGACCTTGATTTGTGAGCAGGGACTCTTGCTTCCAGTGAAGGAAAAATGTCATGTTACAAAGCATTCAGCATAATAAGACATTCTGGACAAATGTATGCTTCCTGTGTGGGAATATATTGAAAAATGTCCACATACAAATATGATGATCAGATGTTCACAAACATTTTGTGTTATGGTATACATACAGTAGTATCACATTAGTTTTATTTTGTATTGTTGATGCTCAAATACTCATACTTTCTTTCATATTTATTGACCGTTTTTGATATGTTTAATATTGACTTAACTACAAATCTGGGATCTATATTGCACAAACCACACCAGAAACACATGCAACCCTGCTGGTAGTTGGTACAGCTACAGCATACGACACCACCCTTCACAGACAATAACACCAACATACTAACATATGGCTCTGCATTCAGTATAATTATTAAAGAATCAACAAAACAGCCAGTAACAATACACAAGAAAATTCAAAAGACATCATCTAAAAACAGAGGTTAGTATATGGTTGTGCAAACAAGTGGTCATTGGCACAAAAAGAGTGTAAGCATTTTAAAGCTTAGCAAAGTGGTTGGTGTACTGATAGTCCTGTCTAACTCACATTAGATGAATGATCAGAATAAACAATAGGTATTTAGAAACAATAAAAAATGGAAATCTCTTTACCGGTCAAGGATAGGGTTTTTCTGTTTCCAATTTTTTATTATTTTTTTTTAAGTCGTTAAATTTGTTGAATATTAATGCCCTTGGCCATAAAAAAAAAAAGTTTTTAAAGGATATGAGAACTTAACAAGCAGCAAAAGAATTGAAGAGGATTTCTAAGATTATACATAAAATGTGCAGGAGCACATATTAAAATATTTTATTGGTCAATGTGTCTGAACTTCTGCAGTAGATTTCAATTTCTAACCATTCACATATATATATTTTTTTATAATTGGTTCTGACTTAAAAGAACTTGTCAAGGCACACTTTCTTCACCAATGAAGGCAGTGTGAAGGCTACGCTCTGATACCGGAGCAAATGAATAGACATAGAAGAGAGAAAGAGAAAGCTACAATAGGAGCTATTATTTGAAGAGTCAAAATGTGGGAAAATGTGCATCTATAGAATAATTGACAGTGAATAAAAGTTCATTTAAAGGGATAATCAATAGTGAGCACCTATAATCTTACAGGAATGAGCAGCACAAATGATGAAACAATCAATTCCATGATTATGTCCAAATGCAGGCCAATATACAGTACGGTATGTTATCAAGGACTAAACAAAAACAACAAAACATGAGACAAAATGAGCTACAATTTAGTAACCCTTCCTAAGAGCTTGCATTCAGAACACACTGCAAATGTATTTAAAAGTTTGTACATCCATCCCAATAGCAGTTAATATACAGTGCATTTAAAAAATATATTGAGAAAAAGTTTTTGTTAATTTCATTTTTAAAAAGCCCTCATATATTCTAGATACATGTAATGTGAATTAAATTTTCAAGATTTATTGTAGCTCATGAAAATCAAAAGGCCAGTATCCAAAAATTCCTAGTATCTAACCACTCATGAACCACAGACAATGTCAGAAGCATCCAACCTTGGAGAAAAGAACTGGACTATTCAGTGTTTCAAAGTGCCACAACGGACCATCCGATCCGCAAGCAACTGGCCACAGGTTTTATGCCGGATTCTCTCCCTGACGCAACCCTCCAGTTTCAGCCAGACTTAGGACTGGCACTTCACCCAGTGGCTGGGGTTTGGGCATTGGCTGGAAACTGAACCCAGACCTTCTGCATGGCATGGCACTGTTCAGACAAAGCAAGTACATTTCATAAAATTCATAAAAGCACAGAACCCAAGTTGTCCAGTGTGAAGTTCCAAACAGGTTATGGTTTTGGGTGCATCGTCATCTGTTTGTGTTGGCCCACTGTGTTTTATCATCAAGTCTACCAGAAGATTTTAGAGCACTTCTTGCCTTCATTGCTTCACAGAGATGCTAATTTCCTTTTCCAACGTGACTTCGCACCTGCCCACAGTGCCCAAACTACCATTAGCATGTTTGCTTTAATATGATATTCTGATATGCCTACTCATCTGACATGAACCCCATACACCCGGGGTACTCAATAGGCGGACTCCGGTCCGCATCCGGACCCAAATACGGTTAAATTTGGACCGCCGCCAAAACAATAATGGTAATGAGAAAACAAGATACATGAAAACGAGAGAGATTCGTTCATTTTCTACAGGGCGCGCATGATAAGAACGCGCGC
>JAOTQY010000039.1:10054423-10066895 GCA_026413445.1 Dolichallabes microphthalmus
ATGTGTATTGCGTGGTTACGTAACGTGCAACGTCACGTGATCTCAACCGTGATTAAGACGATAGACCAAAATCTCTATCGGTTGACAAATTTCTACCGGTTAACCATGTATACCGATATATCGCCCACCCCTACATGTACGTATCCTATTTATTAGCTTGTACGTGTAGGCAGGCTTTCTGATATTAGTTTTAATATCTCTACACTCAAAACATGACCCTAAATATTTTTTTCCTCAGTTATAGCTTGGCTGGGATTCACACAGATCTCAGCAGCTATGAGTAAGACACTAGGAAAATGGAAGCGGTCAGAAATAAGCTGTTTTTTTACAGCCTAAAAGACGAGTGAATTCTGCTGATAGATGGTCAATGTTTTTCAGGGTGAAATGAGAATCAAAACAATGGAAAAGAAGGAAAAGACAGCTCTCTGTAGAGTTGAACTGTCTAGTACATTTTTACATATTAATCAGGTCGTATGTAAGATTCTGTACAGTATGCACACATTTCAGGAGAATCAGGATATAGCAGGGACAGTGTAGATGAGACTGAGGTGAGCGAGTTAGAAACTGTCTCTGTCCTTCAAAGAAATAAAAAATGGAATTAATCTTTTGATGTATTCTTTCCTGGCCAACGCGTTCCCCTTTTTTGGTGTTGCATGTTGTATTTTTTTTTTCTTTCTTTCCTTTTAAAATTTCGACCTGGTCACATGATCTCTCTTGCCATTCTCTGTGTGCTGTGTCTGTGGCAGATCCTGTGTGGCCGTGAGATTCCACGCTGGGTGAACAGACTGGCCTACTTCAGCTCATGTGTGCCGTTCCTACAGAGCTGCCTGCCTAAAGAGTGGCTGACTCCAGCAGCACTGCAGTCCAGCGTGAGTCAGGAGCTGCAGGGTGAGCTGGAGGAAGCCGAGGATGCTGCCGCCTCCGCCTCTGCCTCCATGCCTCGTCCCAGCCGACACCAGCCACGCCGATAGGCTCTAGTGCCATGACTGACAGGCCTCAGAGAGTGCCTCAAAGCTCCTGCTGCCAACAGAGTCCAGTGACAGACCTGCAATCCACCAGCAGTGTAGATAAACCCCGTCCAATCAGCGACTGGCTCTGACAGAACCGTTGAGAGCCCTGCACTATTGGTTTTATTTTATTTATTTTATTTTTTTTCCCCCCCCCGGTCAAGGACCCTAAGGATTTTCTGTCTGATTTACTGAAAAACACTCAAAGTTGGTTTTATCAGTGTTTTTAAACATTTGAATACTTTTTACCTCTAATGTTTTGTTTGGGAGAAACTCAGGACAGAAAGACATTTTCCATAGAAATTTTATTAACTCACCTGGAAGTTTTCGTTTATGATATTAATTTAATGCTGTTGGCAAAGCTGGATTTTTCTCATGCACCGTTCTTTCCTCTATCACCCATCACCATCACCTCAGTACATCTTTTTATTTTATTTTTTTTATTTAAAGGGAGCTTTGGTTACGAAAAGTAGTGTTTATGTCCATGTATTTATAGGTTCTTCTTATAGAGAAGCTGACACCTGGGCCAAATTACCCTACCTTTGTACTGACACATATTCCATGTCTAACTCACCTTGGTGATTGTGCCTAAATATTTTTACTGTTACTTGCTCAAAGAGAGCT
Organism: Dolichallabes microphthalmus; assembly: GCA_026413445.1. Classification (NCBI taxonomy): domain Eukaryota; kingdom Metazoa; phylum Chordata; class Actinopteri; order Siluriformes; family Clariidae; genus Dolichallabes; species Dolichallabes microphthalmus. The sequence continues at coordinate 10,056,055 of JAOTQY010000039.1, forward strand.
CTGCACTCTTTCTCTACAGTTTACCTGCGCTGAGTAGCAGACTCCTTCGTACCCTGCAAAACTACTTCAGATGTTTTACACCTTTGTTTTTAGAGTCTATTATGTATTGAAGATGCTGTTTGTATTCCATTTTATGATTATTAAAGAGAACAACTTTTTTTTTTTCGGAAAAAAAACATCCGACTTGTTCTGATGTGTAGCTAAAATGGTCCTTTTTAGTAAAGAGTAGGGCTTACATCGAAGAATGGCTTACATTCCGATCTACATGAATGTTAAAACCAAATGTGAAAAACCAAAGAAAAATAGTTCAACTGCAAACCTCTAGGCTGCTTAGACCAGTATTTTTGGATTACTTTACTTGAGCTATGACATACACAAACATTAATGTGAATGCTGAAAAGTACCACACCTGATTAGGGACCCCAAAATAAATAAAGGTGTTTATAACCTGGAGGGTTTAAAATGCTGTGAAGGAAGAAACGTTCTTTCTGTGTTTGCCACAATCCCATTACAGTGTGCCTTTCCACTCTCAGCATGAGAAAGCGTCAGTTATGGCTTTGCCTGTTTTTTTTTGTTTTGTTTTTTAAGCAATGAAATGTGTGCACATGGGAACAAAATTCATGAACATATTTTTTTAAATATGCAGCATTCAGTACAGAAGAACAGCAGGAAAGTGATGGGTGGAGGAATATGATGGAAAACAGTGCAGGGACAGCAGAGTGGTAGCTATTATTACTGTCTGCACAGCCCTTGGAGTCATGCCTGAATGTTTAACCTTCGGTAAGTGCCACGCTGTTAGCAAACTGCCAGCACTTCTTTGCTACACACACTGTACTGTACAGCCAGGGAGACGGCAGCTTCCTTAGCTGTGTCACTAGGCTCATCTACTGTAGGCATCCAAAAGTCCTGAAAATGTCACGTTTTCTCCGCAACAGTGAAGTGAATGAACATGCATTGTGTATGTGTTCTGTGATAAGCTAAAGATCCATTATGAATATAATTATTAGGTGTGATTCTGTTGTTGTTCTTTTAAACTGCTACAGAAATCTGGATAAAGATTTAGATTTGTCCAGTGACCGTGACAAGGAATAACCTTCCTGAGACAACATAATGGAGGAACCAGACACACAAGGGAACCCATCCTCTTCTGGGTGACACCAGATAGTACAGTTATGAGTCATTGCCCTTCTAAAACTGTATACTGTAAGGGTTGGGTATACAGTGTAATATTTAGACTGGGTAAGTAAAACTATACACAGCAATCTTTAGGGACATCTGTGTGAGATGTATCTAGTTCTGTTAAACACAAAATGAAAAGTGCAAAAGCATACTGTAGCATTTAAACCATAGACAGTGATAAAAGTGATGTGAAAACATTGTAGGTGGCATAAAAAAGGTTTCGCTTTAGTGTCCTCTTTCATTTTCCCTTCTGCTTTTACTTTCCTTAACCAGCAGCTTTTCTGCTTCTGTCCAGGAAATGAGACTTTTGATCAAAAGATTATCTAATGTTATTGTTATTGAAGGTTATTAGTTAAAGGCGTCCCATTCACTGCATTTTCTTACTGTTTAATACAAAATATTTTGTTGTTTTACAACATATGAAATGCACCAACTAATTTCTGCAGCTTTTGCTTTATTCGAACGTAACATTTCACACATTCTTCACGATGATGTCAGTGTAAGCAACATTAGGCATTTTACACAATAAATAGGTTAATAACTTAAGACAACATTGACTAGGTAAGACCACTTGAATATTGACTTTTGAGCAAATACTGTGCAAATTGTCCTCTGCCAACCGCCCTCCTCCTCCTCCTCCACCTGAAATAATGAATGACCGTGTCATACTTTATAATGAGTGCGAATCTCTGGGATGTTAAAGCTCGGACTTTCTCTACAACGAACATCCTGTTCACAGGAGAGTGTAGCACAGTTAAACAGCTTTGGTTTACGTATTAAGGATTAGTCTTATTTTTAAATTGTCTTAATCCCACGCCTGTTCTTCGTAGACAACATCAAATGTTTAGCCTCTTATTTAAACCAACCATACGTGCCGTAGAATTGCTTTTACAGTACATGTTTTGAAAGCTGAAATGAATTTCCTATAATACATGCTTTTCTGCTGTTAGCCTTATTTAATGCCAGTGGATGGTGGGACCCCAAAACCATTTGCCCCTATAGCCTGATCCCTTCATCTAGATAGCTCATAATAGACTTGTGCAGTGGGCCACTTCAAAAATCAGGCACAGCCAAATTAATTCTTCTGAACAAAGGTAATGTTTTAGCACTTCATCATGACTGCTTGTATTAGTCTTATAAGATTCAGAGAATGAGAATTTTAAAACGTTCTAAAATCAGTCGAAAATGGTTTGGAACTGACGCTTAGTGTTTTCGAGCACCTATCGTCTAAAATATTTAAATACACCTAGAAGCTTGAGTATTAACAATCAGGTCAATTTAAAAATCAAACACATTCAGAAAGTAAATGATGTCGTCCTATTAAGGTAAAAGGCAGCATCTTTGAATTTTGTGCAAATTAATCGAATCAATATTGAATTATCTCACTATTATATATTTTCATAGACATCAAGTAAATTAATACAGTTTTGTATAACTGTAGCAGTTACTGCCTTCCGCCTCAGTAGGAGCATGTGCGTCATAGGATGTGAAAATAGCAAGGCAAAGAAACATTTCCCAACCGGGTCACTGCGTTTCACGATTTGGCCAGATTCCCAAATGTTATGCATATCCCTTTGATGGTACAGGTGACCGGCATCTAGGTTTTTCAGGAAAGCGGCGGCAGGGCTCATTCTTGCTGATGGTTATGTTTAAGTCTGAAGAAGATGATGCACTCTCTGCAACTGGTGCTGAGAGAGAACGAGCCGGTGAACCTGCTCCTGCCCCCGAGCACAAGGCACCATCACACGACCAACCAACACTTCGTCTCTCATCTTCTCCTCCTTAGCCTGGGAGAGACAAAGAAATGTGGAGATTCAGACAGGCTGGTTTCTTCAGTAGTAAAAGGTTCTTTCTGATGTTTGATTTAAAATCAGTAAAAAAAAACGACAATTCATTAATGCGGGATGCTTTATTCTGCTGTCTGCGTCTACTGACCACCTAATCATCACTCAGGATGCAAATGTTCATCATGGAACAACAGATTGTCTCAGGATAATTGATCATGTACAATGTTTTCTGCCTCCATAATATCTTGGCTCTATACCCAAACACCACCCTACAATAGGAAGGTCATGACCTGTGTAGTGTTTTACCTTTACGAATGAGGTGCATGGGAAAGTAGCGAAGTCAGATGAAGCCTGAGCTCCAGGTCTCTGAGACACCACATGCTCCGCCACTTCATCCTGAAGGACAATGAATGATGGGGTTCAGTCTGAGCAGATCACCTTTTACTGTAAGTATCTATAGTTGGGCTCTGCTCTTGCTCTTACCTTGAGCCTATCGAGAGTCTCACTGAGAGACTGCAGCCTTGCTGTCTGCTCGAGGAGCTGCGCACTGGGACTCACTGGATACACGGATAACACAAACGCTCAGTATTAATATGGATGCATTTATCTGTGCAGAGGTGTGAGCATTCAGAGCAGGTCATGATCTCTAACCTGGAGATTTTCCAGTGATGTCTATGACTTTGACATTGGCACTCATCTGCAGCAGGGTTTCCAGGAGTTGGTCTGTTTTGCGATAGAGAGCGCTGGATAGGACCTCTGGTCTACAGCCCTCACGCCAGCTCAGCTTAGACACGTTTAGTGGAGGGAGCGAGGCTAACTGAGCACGCATCTTTTCGGCCTAGATACACAAACATTTACACAGAGACAGAATGAGGACATGTGTCTATTTACTCTGTGGAAGAAATGCCTGACTCGGAAACAATATGCACAATTCAAATGAACATTTTATTTTTCACTAGAATCAATGTGAATTTGGATTCAGTGTGGATTCAATGTAAAAATATAAGATCGGNNNNGGATTCAATGTAAAAATATATATATATATATATATATATATATATATATTTTACTATATGTACATATGTTTGCATTTTAGGTGGTAAAACATTGCAGATTCTTTATAATCTTATAGGTTGTGCATGCTCAATTTTTCACACAGCACAGAATCCTGTCTGGTCTAAGTTTGTTTTGAATTGTAACAAAAATTTTATATTGAATCAGGATATTTACAAAATCATGATACTTCGTAAGACAATTCAAATCGGTACAATCGGCTTTGTGATAATATCGTATTGGATGACCAATACGGTGGTGACCCCCATCCCTATTATTCAAATTCGCTGAGTGGCTTGTAGGTGGCATGGTGGCGTAGTGATTAACACTTCAAAGGTTGAGGGTTTTAGTCCTCTCTTTGGTGTCTCTGTGCATGGAGTCTGCATGTTCTCCACATGCTTGGTGAGTGATTGACTTGTGCAAAATATACTGTGTTATTAATATAGTAGATCTTATCATATTTTATTAATTAGTTGACATCTCAAGGCTGCTTCTTTTCCCCCCCGTAATGCTCATCCACCAGCCAGCTATTTGCTATAAAACAGCCACTAACTGGGGAAGAGTGAAGTCATGAGTGAAGTCTAGCCCATGCATCCTGTGGCACATGCCAGCCACTGCATTATTTATAAAATATTTTTAAACCACAGTGTAACATACTCTGAGGAAAGCACCATTTGCCCTATTTCACACACATGAGCTTACAGACAGCACTGATTGACTTGTGTTGCTGTGACTGACAGGAGAAAGTTTGAAACCTCACAGGTCAGTCCCAAACTAAAATGTCATAGGAAATGACCAAGAAACTATGATGAGACCAGTGGGAATTATAATGTGTCTAAGACCAGCATACAGTTTGTAATGTCAGTGTGAAGTGAAGGGCAGGTTTGTGTTTCCAGAAGACCTTTAGGATGTTGTTTTCATTCTTCAGCCGCTTTATGCCGAGTCTCTGAGCTTCAATCTGTTGCGTCAACAGTGGTGAATCTATCACCTGCACACCTCCTGCAGTACACACTCCAATAGCACCTACACGCACAGACATGGAACAGATTACTGGGCGGCCTATGGGTTTTTAATGTAATGCAACTGGCAGTTTAAACTTTTTCTGTTTAAAGAGTGTGTATTTTTCTCAGTGGTTGTGTTCAGATAAAGTTATGTCAGTTCCATGCACCGTACAACATGAAGAACATACTCAAAAGAGCCATGCATACAGGCAGATGATTGAGGAAGGAAAGAAGTGAAGAGAGTTCAGCGTCAATCTATTATGCAAAACATTTATAGGGAACCGGTCAAAGGTTTGGTCACACCTTCTAATTCAATAATTATGTAACAACAACAGCCAGTTATTTTAAGACACAAAGGTGAGCTCTTCTGAAGTAGTTCTGTGCAAAAACACAGTATTGTCGAATGTATATCAAGCACGATGATGAAACTGGCTCTCATGAAGGCCGTTATGAAAGCGTTACAGAGCATAAATCTAAATACCATCTGTTCAAAGGAGATTATTGTATATTTTGGTTGCAATAAGCATTTCGTTTTCAATATGGAATGAAATAAAAATCAGAAAAGACCATGGAAATAGAAGGCATGTCCATACTTTTGCCAGGTACCTTACATCTTGAATAATAATGAGTACATCCATATAGATTGCATTTGCAATTCTTCCTGACTGTTTAAATTCCATTGGAAAATATGAGGTTTGATCATTTCAGCTTAATACTGTCAAACTGAAGGTCTTATTTCTGCACCTGCTGAAATGGATGGTCTGGGTGTCTTTGTCTACCTCAGTTAAACCATCTCAGAGCAATCTGTGGTCTTTCCTCCATAGACTGTCATGTTAATTCTGCTTCATTAAGGAAGAAGTAAAGAGAAGCTCATCTTTTACTTAGGAGTATTGCAATATAGCTTTGGTCAGTTCTATAATCTGATGAAACTGACAAGATTATTCATGCATTTGTCTCTTCTTGTTTTTGATTACTGCAACTCTTATTCAAAGGTTTATACACATCCATGCATATTGCTTGCAGGGGGTCAAAATGCTGCAGTAAAATTACTGACAAGATATACAAAAATGGCTTCTATAACAGTGAGAAATCACTTATAGGAGTCTGGAACTGATTTTCATAGCACTGAGAGGCCAGGCTTTTCACCCCTAAGCATTATTACCATAAATTTGATGCTCCATTTCCTTTCATTCTCTCAGATGCCTCTTTTAGTACAAAGATGGCAACAGCAGTTAAACTACAGTCCAAACAAAGGACTGTGTCGTAAGAGAACTTCAAGAAACCCTTTTTGCATAATAGTGTGACACATACTGTACAATATATCACAGAGTAGCAAGGACTGTCTGTATACCTTTCTGTTCTTCTGCAGAGGGGAAAAAGGAGAGATAAGAAGACAGATTAGATTTCAGCAAAGCAAAGAATGCATGACAGGGAATGATGGGAAAATGTGTGGTAGTCTGGGAAACCTGTCATGTATCACTAATATTGGAACACCAATATGTGATATTTACTTGTGATATTCTCGCGGTTTACGTTTGTGTATAACCAGAATTTCTGTTTGAGACACATGGAAAAAGTGACAAATATCAGTTAAAGTGAGCCTAAAAAAATCCACCATGTAGCCTTTACAGAGCCATTATAAAAATCTTACTCATTTCTAATACTCGCATCTACACTATTTGGCCAAACCTGCAATGACATTGTATCTAAATACATATACTTCAATATGGTCTCCGTTTTGCAGCCATAAGAGCTTCCACTTTTCGTCAGGCTGTCCATAAGATTTTGGAGTGTTTCAGTGGGAATGTGTGCCCATTATGATACCAGGCACTGATGTTGGACAAGAAGGCATGGCTCGCAATCTCCGTTCCAGTTCATCCCAAAGGTGCTTGATGGGGTTGGGGTCAGGGCTCTGTGTGTGCCAGTCAAGTTCTTCCCCACCGAACTCATCAAACCATGTCTTTATAGTCCTTGCTTTGTGCACTGAGTCATAGTCATGTTTGAATAGAAAATTTGGGCCTTGCCAAAAATTTGGAAGCATAGCATTGTTCAAGATCTTGATTTGCTGAAGCATTAAGATTGCCCTATACTGGAGATAAGGGGCCTGATTGAAACACCTGAATTCAACAATTAACAGGTTTGGCCAAATACTTTCATCCATATAGTGTATATCAAAACATTTTGACAATTTAATTTCCTACCAGGTGTGACACCAGTCACAATGGATGCAATGCCAGATGCAGGACTTCCTCTGAGTCCCTCGATGGTCATCTTTGATTGGCTATTTATCCGTTGTCTCAGCTCCGTCTTCTCTGCCTCAAGTTGGTCTATGTCAGCCTGAAGAGCATCCATGGTCTCTTCAAATTCCCTATACACAGGCATAGAAAGAGACTTGTGACAGACAGTACATTTGATCAAGTAATGGTTATTAATTGGAAGGAGAAACTACATTATTGTGTTATTCTAGTCTTACTTCTCTTTCTTCTTTAAGAGTGACTGCGTCTCATCCAGTACGGTCTGGATTTTCTCCACTTGTTCATCTGCATCCTTTGATGCACTGTCCAGCTTCTTCTCTAGGAGACTCAGACGCACGTTGGCCTCACTCAGCTCCTCACCCTGCACTCAGCACAGTTTCCTGTTAGCCATTTTACTAGTAACATACTATATGTGTTCACATTATAGCTATGTGAATGTACTTTACTCCCTTTAAAAATCTGCCCACCTTTATTTTAAGGGATTTCTTGAGCTCCTTGATGACAGTCTCTCTGTCTTCCAATTTTAAACCGAGTCCCTCTGCATCAGTGATCTCTGCCCTCAGTGCAGCTGCTCGCACCTCCACTGGTGCCATCTACAACACACACACATACACACTCACTCTGTAAATCTCTAAATTAGATAGATCCTGGAGTAGGTTTAATAACGAATCATTTTGCGGAAATCATGGTGTCGTTCTGAACTCACCCCAGTCTGGGGTTTCTCAGAGTCGTACTCTCCCTCCTGCATAGCAGTGGCCATCTTATTCATGGTTGCGATGACGACGTTACAGGACTGGCGCAGACACTCAAAGGGGTTTATACCCTGTGAGCCGTAGATCTAAGCATGAAAAACAGAACACGAAAACACACAGGATGAAAAACTGAAATTAAATTGACACAAAGTGACCTTTGAAAAGGCTTCCTGGGAGTAAAGAACTCTAAAGCTCGTGTGAAAATATGGACAAAAATTATTGAGATAAACATATACCGTAAATTTTTATATTACACAAAAATAACCTGAGTAAATACAAAATGTAGTTCTTAAAGGATGATTTCATTGATTTAGGGAAAAAAGCTGTCCAAACCTCCATGGCCCTACATTAGAAAGTAATTGCACTCTAAACTTAATAACTAGTTGGCGGCAACAACTGCAATCAAGTGTTCGTGATAACTGGCGATGAGCCATCGCTGTGGAGGAATTTTGGCCCACACTTGCACAATTGTTTTAATTCAGCCATATTGGAGGTGTTATTAACTGGGTAATTAAACTATTAATTGTTTAAGCTCATGCCAGAACATCTAAATCAGATTTAGGTCTGGACTTTGACTAGGCAACTCCAAAACCATATTTAAAAAAAAAGATCTATTCAGAAGTGGACTTGCTGGTGTGAGCTTGAGCTTGAGGTTACAAACTGAAGCCTGGACATTCCACTTCAGTACAGTGCAGAATTCATGGTTCTATCCGTTATGACAAGTCGTCCAGGTCCTTAAGCTACAAAGCAGCACCGGACCATCACACTACCACCACCATGTTTGACAGTTTGTGTGATGTACTTTTTATGCTGTGTTAATTTTAAGCTAGACGAAAAGGGACACACACTTTCCAACAATTTTTGTCTCATTAGTCCACAGAATATTCTCCCCATATGCTTGGGGATAATCAAGATTTTATTGAAATTTTTTTTGCCAAATGTGAGACAATCATTTGTGTTCTTCTTGGTCAGCAGTGGCTTTTGCCTCTGAATTCTCCCATGGATGTTTGCCCAGTCTCCATCTTACTGGTGAATCATGAACACTGACTTTCACTGAGGCAAGTGAGGCTTGCAGTTCTTAAGATGTTGTTCTGGTTACTTTTATGAGCTCCTGGAGGACTCATCATTGTGCTTTTGAAATAATTTTGGTAGGTCGGCCACTCCTGGGAAGGTTCATCACTGAAGTTTTCTCCATTTGTGGCATAATGGCTCTCACCATGGTTCACTCAAGTCCCAAGGCCTTAGAAATGGTTTTGTGATCCTTTCCAGACTGATGTCAATTACTTTCTTTCTCATTTATTCTTGAATTTACTTAGATCGTGTTGCTTTTTAAGATTTTTAGCATGCTTCACTTTGTCAGACAGGGTCTATTTAAGTGATCTCTGGATTCAGCAGGTCTGGCAGTAATCAGGGCCTGAATGTGGCAAATAAAATTTACCTCAGCTTTCCAAAAAATCACAATGAATTCATGATCTAGCAAGGGGTCAATTACCTTTTCACATATGGCCAGGTACATTTGAACTGTTTTTTCCCTTAATAAATGAAATCATCACCTAAAAGCTGCATATTTTATTTACTCTGGTTATCTTTTATGTAATATTCAAATCTGTTATATGATCGGGATAATTTTAAAATAATTTGTCAAAATCATTTGACAAATACGCAAAAAAAAATGTATAAAAATATTCAGCCAAATACTTTTTCACAGCACTGTATAATTAATGCTTTTCCTGCATGCTGCATTCAGACAGACAGACACGGACACACACACACAGACCTGTTCAGCTGCTTTGAAGGCCATGTCCTCCAGTTTAAGTGTTGGCAGACCCTCATGTTCACCGAGTGGTGCAATGAGCTGAGCTCCTGCTGCAGCCACCTCCTGCAGCACAGCATTCACCCAGGCCAGCTGCCTCCTGCTTTCTGCCAGGGTCTCACTCACCTGCTCACACACATACACACACACTAATCAGCCATGTCTGTCCACTTTAGTCCTGAGTTATAAATATGAATGTGTGTACTGTCTTAATGTTCTGCCTGAGTTTAACATACAGTATATGAAGGATGTAATGGACAGTGTTCTACCACTGAGTGTGTGTATCGACCTGAGGACCAAAGTTTAGAGCTGCAGGGATGCCTGGTGCATCAGTGCCTGGCATGCGACGGCGGATCTTTTTGCAAAACTGGCGAATGTCGCTACAAGAAGTGTCCAGGTCTACGAGCATCACAGAAAATGGTGTTTCTTTCTCTCCTGCCTGCAGGAAGGCACGCAGACGACCCACTTCCACTGCCATGCAGTCCAGAGCACTCTGGGTAAACTGCAGAGACATGTACAGTAGGTCATGCATTTTTGACAGCTTTGCAGAACAGTGACATGAGAAAACTATAATTTGCCAACACCAAAATCATCACACATGATAGGCAATTTGCAAATGCCAGTTAGCCTGCTTTGCATGTCTGACTGTGGGAGGAAACCAGAGTGCCCCGAGGAAACCCACCAAGCATGGGGAGAACCAGAAAACTTCACACACAGTGGGAAATGAACACTCTATTCTAGAGATGTGAGACTACAGCGCTAATCCCTACGCCACTGTGCTGCTGTTTATTTCTTGTTGGAATAAATATGTTCTTTCTGCACATTTTAGTCTCATGTGTGGGTAACATTATGTGATGTGAATTTTAATAACTCTCTCTCACATCTGTCTTTACTGTCATCCACTGGCTGAGGAAAGGATATATATACAGTACAGTGGTGTGAAAAACTATTTGCCCCCCTCCTGATTTCTTATTCTTTTGCATGTTTGTCACACAAAATGT
>JAOTQY010000039.1:10083003-10093243 GCA_026413445.1 Dolichallabes microphthalmus
CAGTATTGTTGTAGAATGTAGAAAATAAATCACTAAACAAAAACAAAGAAATTTGCAAGTGACCCCAAACTTTTGAATGGTAGTGTATGTTCAGAGTTTTGTGGTAATGGCTAAGCTAAAAAAAATCCTAAACATCAATGTTAGCATTCTTTATTAGCAATTTAAATTATTTAATGTGTAAGCATTTTTTTAAATGAAAAACAGCAGTAATGCTTATACTAATAAGGTGTGTAATACTATAAAACAGAAACAAACTCGTACAACGATACTTAAATGTCAGCAGTCAGTGAGTGACGAGCAATATTGGACCTGTAACAATAACCCCCTCTGGTGGATAAAACAGGTAACAAAATCCACTTTCTTTGTATGCCATAGACACTAGAGCCCATTCAATCAAGAGACGGAAAGAATGATCAGGTTCCATTAAGCAGCAGCACACACAGACTTCTTCAAAAGTATTGGAATGGCTAGGCCAGTTCATTTAAGCGACTTCAGTAATAGTTTTAAAGTGGCATCAGTATATAGAATACACAAAAGAAATGGCCTTGCCGTTCCAATACTTTCCAATGGCGCTGTGTATGTATAACCCAAACACATGCAAAAACACAATGTGGGTTTTTATTTTTAATTTTCATAAGACCTGGCACTCACCACTTTATTGGACTTGGGAGCCTCCAGAATCTCTGTGGAGAAATGCAAGGTACAAAGACTAAAAAACCTGTAAAGCTCAAATTTGAAACAAAATCTGCATAACTACAAATGCCTGCAAAAAGAAACTCACCCCTCTTTAGAACTTTAGATGTGGCAGCTTCAGGAGTGTCAGGTGATGTTGTGTCTGCGCCATCATCCACCAACTGGATCTACATTAAAATGGCAGGAAAAGGTGCATAGCTTCCAACTTATCTTACAATAAATGTTGTCTTAGAATGTGTCAGTAGTGTCAGCAATTTGTTTACCTGTGACTGCCGTACAAATATCCCATGGTTCTCAATGCACGTGAAGTAGCGCTTGCCTTGCACAGTACCATCGTTCTTGCCTCTGGCCTCCTCCAGGATGACTCCCACCCATTTCCCAGATGCAAAGAGTGTATTGCCAATGTAGGCCACAATGCCACGATGACCTTTTCCAATGACCTCCACCACAGAGCCCACCTTCACTGGCCGTGGTCCTCCATCAGAACTCATCCTGCTGCTGCCACTGCTAGTGGTCTGAGAGATGGACACGAAGAGAGAAAGAGATTTTCATATCTCATTTGAGGACAAGACAGGAAAAGGTGTCTGAAGTCTGTTAATTAAACTAAATTGCATTGTTCGTTCATGAATACTTTATATTCTATATAATAAGATAATAAAGATAATAAAGGTCATATTTGCTCTGCGAGAAGTAGTACTTACCAGCACTACAGTGCAGAAATTATCAAATCATATTCTCAATTTCAATTTCAGTTCAAAGTCTGAATAGGACTGTACAAATCAAGCTCATTTAGACACATCTCAAAGAAAGTGGTCAAAATACCTGCTTTCATCTCATAGCACACGGATACACAACCAGAAAAGATGCCATTCTTCAGAGACGTGCTCCATATTCATTTTCTGCTCAGGTACACCTCTTTTTGTTGTTGTGCCAAGAGCAAGAGCAAAGGGACATTCAAAAATAATGTTCAGGAAAGCTACAAGCTCTCAGAATGTCTCAGAGAGCATATGCATGTTTTATAATTTCATTATTTTATAACTTATAAGCAAATGAAGATGATATCTATGTAACATTACTAACAGATACAGCTGAAGTTTACGTACTGTACATGTGTAAGTCATTAAAACTCCATAGATTTCATGTTAATAAACTATAGTTTTGGCAAGTCATTTAAAACATCTACTTTCTGCACAATACAAGTAATTTATCCAACAATTTTTTACAGATTGATTATTTACTTTCTTTATTATTAAACTCCAGGAAGTCAAAATTTTATATACACTCAGTTGACTGTGCCTTTAAACAGCTTGGAAAATTCCAGAAAATTACGTGATGTTTTAGAAGCTTCTGATAGATTAATTGACATCATTTTAGTCAATGGACCTATGGATACATTTTTAAATTCAGTGCCTCTTTGTTTTGCGCATTGCAGAAATCAGCCAAAATACTGTGTACCCTCTAGGTCTAGGTCATCTTAGTGATGACATCACTAAGTGCAAATACCAAATGCCTTAAGATACCACTTCCATCTGTATTTGTCTCCTAGAGACTTTAGTAGGAAAAATACAAATCAATTCCAGAACATTGATTCATCCAGTGTGAAGACAGTGGATGAATCAGGTACAAATGTTTCTATATCCGCAGTAAAACAAGTATGATGAAAGAAAAATTTAACCGTTTGACCATTATTGTCTATAGGAAAAAGGGGGAAGCTTGCAAGCCAAAAAACACTATACACAACCATGAGGCACAGGGGCGGCAACAGCATGTTGTAGGACGTGCTCCATGTGGAACTGGTGCACTTCACAAAATAGATGGCATCATGAGGAAGAAAGATTATATGAGAATAATGCAGCAACATCTGAAGATATCGGTCAGGAAGTTAAAGTTTTATAGTGAATGGCTTTTCTAAACGGACCATGACCCCAATCATACTTTCAAAGTTGTGGCAAAATGACTTAAGTACAATAAACCAATTCTCAATCAATCCAATCACCACAATCCAATACAAAATATGTAGACTGAACTGCAAAAGTAAGTGCAAGTGAGGTGGCCTACAAACCTGACTCCGTTACACCAGTTCAGTTCTGTCTGGGAATGGTCTAAAATTCCAGCAACTTATTGTTCACAGTATTCTAATATTTCATATTCTTAAAATAAAGTAGTGATCTTAACTGATCTAAGACAGGGTATGTTTACTAGGATTAAATGTCAGGTGTATGTAAACTTGTGACCTCAACTGTATACAGTATGATTAACTGACAGTAGAACACGAGTGCAGAAATCAGGTTAATTACCTTTTGTTCATGAATTCATACAGTGTATGAATATGCAAAGGTGACAGAATCTAACATGAGAATACAAATTACTAGACAACAAGAAAGACAGAAGTTTTTTTTTTTAAATCTACCTTCTTCAGGAAAAGAGACAATGAGTTATGACAGTGACTCAGCAAATACTGGAGGTGAATAAAAGGAAAGAGAAAGTGTCAACTGTTTTATGACTAAGCAAAAAATTGTGCTTTCACTGAAGCAACTTAATAATTAAAGGCATAAAACACAGGTGCACTATGTCATACATGTTTCTTATCTGTTTCATTTAACAGTTCATTGTATGTGTCTGTCTGTGAGTCTTTGTATCACTGGTTAAAAAAAAAAAACGTGTACATGTGCTGTACATGTACAGACCTTACTGGTGGGCAACTATTTGCTGTTAGTTTTTTGAATAAACAACCCTGGCTTATGCTTTCTTCTTTTTTAACCTTTTGCTGTATGGGTAAATTTAACATGTGTGTGTGTGCACGCACGTCTTTCTTTAAGGCTGTGTGATCAACGGACACATTGAGATAGTTCATGAAACACGTATTAACATAGAGACACAGACACAGATACACACAAAAGAAAGTCCATACACTTAGGATACCTAACTATAATATTTTCTACTTCACTGTAATGATATAAAAGCTCATTATACCATCCACATGAAAGTTTTGGAAGCTACTGGACAATTTTTTTTAAACCGGCTAAAAATATAAGCATGGAGAGGGCCTTAGAAGAACAATACAGGCTGACAATAATTTGCATGAAGGTTTAGACACTAGGCTTGTAAAACACAGATAACTGTCACCATTTTCAACGACGTTAAAATAAAAATAATTTTTATGAGATATAAAAGAAACAAATTACCGGTACACACACACACCTCTTAACTCAATGCTGAATTCAATAACAGATTATTTAACTCTGGATCCGAAAAATTATATCGCTTGGTGACATCATCATGTGTCATTTCAGTACACTTCCGGTCATGCTATGCAACCTAAGAGAACATAATAGCGGTCTGATGTTCCTCTTCTGCCGAAAACAAATCCACTCAGAGACAAGGAATCCTCACTATCCATTATTATTATATATCACAGAGACACGGCTTTCCTTTATCGTGCACAACAGAAATAACAGACGCTGGGTATTCATTGTATTCGTGTAATTGTTTACCTGTTTGTCACTCACCCTGCTGTAAGTGTTCCTCTTCATTTGAGACATGCCGCTTCAGTGTTGCTGATGACTCCCTGCACTTCTCTAGACACCAATATTGTCTCTAACCCTCTGTCTCCCTCTGACACAATCCCTACCTCCCCTGTCTTCCATCACACATCCCCCTGTCTCTTCTCTCCATCCCTGTGATGGCTGGATGACACTTGCTGTCTGCTCTTGGTCCAGCAGAAAGGAGCCTGATCCAGGAGAAGGCCAGCACTGCTGTTTGATGCTCACTGATGAGCAGAAAATCACCGCATACAGCCTCGAAAGCTAAATATGGGTGTGAATAGGAGCGGTCTATGAGGTCTTGTCTATTAGGGTGAGCAGTGCATATGGATGTATAGTGTGTATCCAGTGCTGGTGGGGGAGTGTGTGTGTGTGAAGGAGAGCACTGCTACTGCGCTAGTGTCTGTGCTTTCTGTGCGAGCGCCATAGACTCAGTGCTGGGTCCTAAAGCCCTCCATTACTCTCAAGCTTGCCCCATCTTAATAAAAGGATACTATACATGAAGCTCTGTAGGAGCCCAAATTAATCTTTGGAAATGCAGATGAGCACCCAAACACAGATATCCCTATAACAGAGTAACAGAATATTATTTATGAGCACTTTATCAGAACGACACTTTAGAGCTAAACACGGAGTTTCCTCTTCCATCTATTATTAAAAACAGTCACTTGACAACTTAACTTGTCAGCCTGCCATAGCTAGGCATGCCTACTGTCTGTACATGCAGAAATAACTAAATTATATCATAGTAATAAAACATGTATAACAGTACATTCTTCTTTAATTTTAATAAATTGCTGATAATAGTGCATTCTGGTTGTACTGTTCTATAAGTGTTCATCTTTGCTTTTCCTTCCATGTGCTTCATTCTTCTGAGATATAGTATTAGAACACATAATAGTCCTATAACCTAATCTAGACACGTTACGTCTCTTTTATCGTGCTGAGATCGTTTCACCCTGCCAAAGAAATCACATGGAGGTAAGGTCTTACGTCGTTCTTTTTCCCATGCTGTTAACGTGAATGACAGTGAATGTAATCAATAGGAAAGGTCACTTTAAGGCATCGAGCTGGAGGAAGGTGGCCTCCCTATTCAGCCTTTCTCTCCTGCTGCAGGCCCGCTTCAATGTGACGCAGCTCTTAACAAAAAGCCAAAGAGACAGAGCAGTGTGCAAACTCAGCTGACGAAAGTTCCACACTCACACACACACAAAGGATTAGCATACTTTATAAGCTAAAACTGCAATGCAGGATGTACAGCATTGAATTTTATGCAAAGGAAACTAGGAAGTGGTGAAACACAATCACTAATCACAGTATGATTCAGAATCTGATGGGACCCTCGACTGCCTTCTGTCTCATAACATATGCAGTAACCAGCAATATTGCACCATTATTACCACTGCTGTAATGTACACATGTTACTAATGCACCCTCTTATTCCCTGGACAAATCTCCAGCTAAGTAGGTCTTCCATCTAGACAGACATCTTTAATGACAGGAACTAAAACCCATTCCAAGTACTGCAGGAAGAGGAGGACTGATCAGACCAGCTGATTGGACATGAGGGAGTAATCAATAGAGAGAGCAGGAAAAGGGATTCAAGTGGAAATGAAGATCCAAACAGCAAAAAAAGAGTGAGAACAGATTATTCCGTAAAAAAGCTCCTTTCTTCACACCTATTCATATGAGCATGTGCGTGCTGAAGCCCCACTTCATTGAAGCCAGATTATTCAGATGAAATAATAATAATAATAATAATAATAATAATAAAAGCTAGTATTCCTTAATCTGTTTTGCTAGGCTACGTAGACAACAAACTGAAAAACTGCGATTCTTATTCTTTGTGATAGTTCTCAAGTGAACTTTAATAAGGAGTCCATTGAGTTTATGTTGATGTGTTTCTGAATTTGCTGTACTGCTTTTGGCTTACAGGTCACCAATCAAATGTTCCTTTTGGATTCAAAGAATAATCAATTATCCAATTAACCTTTTTTTTTCTTGGGCTTTTTTTTTTTTTTTTACTTTACTCTGAGGGTTGCCACATTGGATTCCTCAACTCTCAAGATTCACAATCCAGAGTCTCAACTGACTAAGCCACCAATGCCCCATCCAATAAACCATAAAAGAACAGTTAAATGGAACCCCCCCGCCACCCCTCTCCCAAACAGTATAATTATTAGGGTAACTGGGAAAAAATGGATAATGTGTTCATTTGGTAGCCAAAAAGTTACATATTTACATGGCTTTGCTTACCATCAGCCCTGGTGACTCTCTGGAGACCCAGAAATGCTACACGTTACTTCTGTATGAAACTGTTTTCACTTGGGAAATTAATACAAGATGCCTTTACAACTCCTACAAATATGTCTTCCAAACATCTGTGTTACATTTTCACCAGGGAAAGTGAAAGGGAGTACCTTTACAACTCACTCATCTTTTAAACTAGTAAGACCAGAGCTACAATCCTCTACAGTATACGCATAGTTATAGAAGTGTTTGCCTTGAAATATAATATTTAAGCTAGATTCTAGGGGTTAAAATATTCTAGGGGTTAAAAGTACACTGTAGACCTCCAGTGATCTGTGGCACCCTCTGTATGTTTGAGGGGAATTTACACTGAATGTAGTGTGGGGAAAATACTTTATCCGTG
This sequence comes from Dolichallabes microphthalmus, assembly GCA_026413445.1. Classification (NCBI taxonomy): domain Eukaryota; kingdom Metazoa; phylum Chordata; class Actinopteri; order Siluriformes; family Clariidae; genus Dolichallabes; species Dolichallabes microphthalmus. Next base: position 10,089,892 of record JAOTQY010000039.1, read on the forward strand.
TTTGAATTGTGCGAATGTGTGTCTGAATGATGTGCTGTGTCCCACTCAGGGTGTGTCCCTGGCTGGAATTAGGAATATGGGTCCGACTTTACCGCAACTCTGTTCAGGATAAAACACTTACTGGAGCTGAATGAATGAACAAATAGACTAGCTTCCTAGTTGATTTCTGCCTTTTTTTTTAACCACCACTCCCCTCCTCCTCCTCCTCCACCCAAAAAAAAGAAATATGTTGTGTTTCTATGCCCTCTACAGTCTGTTTAGGGAACTGTATGAAGAGATTTCTTTATTTTCTTGTTTTTCACAAATGTACACATTTTACGTTCGAATATTAAAATAATTAACCTCGACCATAAAAATAAAAGTCACTTAAGCTGACATCATCGTTCTTAATACGTCATGGGTTAACAAATAATGAATATGTTGTACTTGTGGATAAAAGACCCTGAGAATGCACCTGTGTCCTGAATCACTATCCTGTGGAAAGGGAAATAAAGTCACTGTCCGTAATCCAAGACCGAGAAAATAAAGCTTTAGTTAAAAACAAACATATGTGACAGGCAGCATCTCCGTCAGCCTATCTGTGTACTGGACCGAACTGGACTGTGAGCTCTCTCTCTCTCTCTCTCTCTCTGTGAGGCAGCACCCATTGTTCATGCTATTTATTCCAACTTACCCCTCTGCTTTAGACCAGGTTATATATGGAGGTATAGCACACACACACACACACACAGACTGAAGATGTGACAGCTCGTCAGGCTACTTCCGGCCGGTACCGCTCTGCGTCAGAGACCCGCACTGAGTAAACACGTCCACAACAAACCAGGAGTCTCCCGAGCAGAACTGAATATGAAGTCATTAACGGAGGAGTTTCTGTTAACGCTACATAGTTACAGTGATGCACTATGCTGCGCTCTGATTGGCAGAAAAACTCACCCGATAAAAGTGCATCATTAAAAAAAACTTTATTTAAAAAGTGAAATAGTGAAATATTTCAAGCCCTCTTGTTTTAATTTTGATGCTTACCGCTTAAGCACTGATGTCTCGCACCTCCAGGGTCAGGGTTCTATTCCCGCCTTGGGGTCTGTATTCATGGAGTTTGTATCTTCTCCCCATGCTTGGTGGGTTTCCTCCGGGTACTCCAGTTTCCTCCTACAGTCTAAAGACATGCAGATTAGTATACAGGATAAAGCGGAATAGGCGATGAATGAGTGAGAGAGTGATTATAGCTTACAGCTCATGAAAATCCAATATCTCAAAATATAGAATTTATAATATACAAAAATCTAAATATTTTTTTTAAAGGATTTACAATATAGAACTGTCCAACTTCTGAAAAATGTGTCCATTGATGTACTCAGTACTTACAGGTCAAGGTTACTTTAGCATGAATTCCTCCATCAATATCTCATGGCATATAGAGGCAAGGGTGTTATTTTTAGTTGGTTTTACACATAGTTTGTTCATAATATAATCAATAAGCTATTGAAATTAATATTGAAAATGTTTTTGCAAATCTAATAGTTGTAGTCAGTAGCAATAATAGACTGGTTTATAGTAAAATTGGTATTACATATGTAGCTCACAATCAGTAGGCTATTGAATTTGAATCATATACAATTTTTAAAATAAATATCTAAAAATGTAAAACAGATTTTTAAAGATCTAATGGATGTAGTTAGTAGTAGTGCCATTTGGTTTACATGTGCAACTCACTCACTCATGGCCTATCCTGTACACAGGGTAGCGGGGGCCTGGAGTCTGTCCCAGGAGACTTAGTCCATGTAAACAGACAGGAGGTGGAACTCAAACCCGGATCCCAGAGGTGCAAGGCGACAGTGCTAACCACAGTGCTAACCACTAACCACTGTCAGCCACCATATGTGTAAATCCTATAGCAAAAAAAATTGTTGAATTTAGATTCTTTAATTATGTACTACTTTGCACTCATACTACACTGTATTAAAATGCATTTAGCTTAATGCACAACTTTACAATAAAACATTTGTTAAAGTGATTGTTAAATAAAAACAAAACACCCTTCTATTTAACGTATTAAATGTTTTATTGGCATGAAAAGTGTCTATGTGTAACATTATTTTAATGTATATTAAAATAATCATAAATCAATCAAACAAACAAATAAAAAAAGTCCATACTGTAGCCTAACACTGCAATATGTTTGATATTATACAAAATATTCCGTGATAATCTAGTGTTTCTTTGATAGCAGACTTTGATAGCAGCAGACAAATACCTTGTTGATGTTAGAGGTCAGAGAAAAATGTCCAGACTGGTTGGAGCTGAGCTGTTAGATAGGCAACAGTAACCCAAATAACATATTGTTACAATCGCGGTATGCCAAAGAGCATTTCTGAATGCACAACACATCTAACTTTGAGACATATACACAGGTGCATCTCAATGAATTAGAATATCATCCAAAAGTTTGATTATATTATCATACAACCCGGAATCAGAAAAAGTTGGGACAGTATGGAAAACGCAAATAAAAAAAAGAAAGTAGTGATTTCTAAATTTACTTTGACTTGTATTTCATTGCAGACAATATGAACACATTCAGACCTGCAACTCATTCCAAAAAAGGTTGGGAGCAATTTAGGGCTAGTAATCAGGTAAATTGGTTAAATAATGATGTGATTTCAAACAGGTGGTGTCAACTGCTAATTGTAATTATGATTTGGTACCTTTCTAGCAGCATCCAAGAAAGGTCTAGTCCTTTTACGAGCAAAGATGGGCAGAGGATCGCCAGTTTGCCAACAAATACGTGACAAAATTATTGAAATGTTTAAAAACAATGTTCCTCAAAGAAAGATAGGAAGATATTTGGATATTTCACCTTCAACAGTACATAACATAATTAAATGATTCAAGGAATCTGGAGGAATTTCTGTTCATAAAGGACAAGGGCGCAAGCCTAAGCTGAACAACCGTGATCACCCATGCATATTTCAACAAGAAAATGCAAAACCACTTTCTGCACACATTACAAAGTCCTGGCTGCAGAGGAAGAGGATACAGGTACTTGACTGGCCTGCCTGCAGTCCCGACCTGTCACCAATAGAGAATGTGTGGCGCATTTTGAAGCGCAAAATGTGACAACGAAGACCCCCTATTGTTGCAAACTTTAAGACTTGCTTGCAGGAAGAATGGGACAAAATATTTTAAGTGTTTATTTCTTAATTATGGCTTACAGCTAATGTAAACACAGAATTTTTATATCTCAGAAAATTTGAATTCAGTGGGGCAAAAAAGTTTTTAGTCAGCCACCAATTGTGCAAGTTCTCCCACTTAAAAAGATAGGAGAGGCCTGTAATTTTCATCATAGGTATAC